>JAODUO010000041.1:532500-537500 GCA_025642075.2 Ridgeia piscesae
TTTACGAAAAGAGATGCACGTCTAGTATTACTAAGTATCGGATTAATCGATGGTCTACAGTTGATGTATATGTGTCTGTAATAAATGCATCGCTTGTTTGGCTTGAACCTTTTTAAAATGCACGCATATGTGTTTTTATATAGGTTAATGAAACAAATAACTTTGTACGTGTAATTATTACTGAAACAAAAACTCACAAAAAGCTGCGGCAGAATTTTATGTTCGGCGTTTCACGTAAGAATCGACCTGGCAAGGGATTAAGTAATCAGCAACACTCGTTGGCTCGTAGAGATGTCTACCCTAAGAAATCTACTCCTTCACGCAAATTTATTGATTGATTGATTGGTTAGTTGATTGATTGATGATTGATTGATTGATTGATCGATTGATTGATTGATTAATTGATTTTGATTGATTGATCGATCTTAAAAAACTTAATTTTCACTCGGTGACATGCTTTGTTTTCACTATTTCCTATGGGTCTAATTTTGTTGCAACCGGTCCATTCCTACATAGCCTTTGAACCTAAATCGGACCTAACTACTTCTTTGTGAGAATATATATGGCATCTTGGTATTTTGAGCATCTTCCTTTTAGTATAAATAAATATAAAGTTTTTATTTCAGACAAGACGTCGTCCATATATATATATTTTAATATATATATATATATATATATATATATATATATATATATACATGACATTAGTATTGTATTTTTAATTAAATTGTTAACAACTTATTTAATTAATTTCCTGATATCCAAATTGTTTTTAACTTTACACTTATATCTTTACGTCGATGACATCATTGCTTTGATTGTATTATATGTATTGTACTTTTCATACATTTTTTTAATTGTATCTTATGTATATATATATATATATATATATATATATATATAACATGCTTTGTTTTCACTATTTCCTATGGGTCTAATTTTGTTGCAACCGGTCCATTCCTACACAGCCTGTGAACCTAAATCGGACCTAACTACTTCTTTGTGAGAATATATATGGCATCTTGGTATTTTGAGCATCTTCCTTTTAGTATAAATAAATATAAAGTTTTTATTTCAGACAAGACGTCGTCCATATATTTTATATATAATAAATGTCATGTATATATATATATATTATTATATATATATATATATATATATAAATTTACATGACATTAGTATTGTATTTTTAATTAAATTGTTAACAACTTATTTAATTAATTTCCTGATATCCAAATTGTTTTTAACTTTACACTTATATCTTTACGTCGATGACATCATTGCTTTGATTGTATTATATGTATTGTACTTTTCATACATTTTTTTAATTGTATCTTATGTATATATATATATATATATATATATATATATAAAAATATATATATATATATATATATAAAATTTTGCTTGTTTTCACTATTTCCTATGGGTCTAATTTTGTTGCAACCGGTCCATTCCTACATAGCCTTTGAACCTAAATCGGACCTAACTACTTCTTTGTGAGAATATATATGGCATCTTGGTATTTTGAGCATCTTCCTTTTAGTATAAATAAATATAAAGTTTTTATTCACAAGACGTCGTCCATATATATATATACAATATAATGTCATGTGTATATATATATATATATAAAAATATATATATATATATATATATACACATGACATATAGTATTGTATATATATATATGGACGACGTCTTGTCTGAAATAAAAACTTTATATTTATTTATACTAAAAGGAAGATGCTCAAAATACCAAGATGCCATATATATTCTCACAAAGAAGTAGTTAGGTCCGATTTAGGTTCAAAGGGCCTGTGTAGGAATGGACCGGTTGCAACAAAATTAGACCCATAGGAAATAGTGAAAACAAAGCATGTATATATATATATATATATATATATATATATATATATATATATATATATATACATAAGATACAATTAAAAAAATGTATGAAAAGTACAATACATATAATACAATCAAAGCAATGATGTCATCGACGTAAAGATATAAGTGTAAAGTTAAAAACAATTTGGATATCAGGAAATTAATTAAATAATTTTTAACAATTTAATTAAAAATACAATACTAATGTCATGTGTATAATAGCGACCTCCATAATTATACATACAGCTCTTATAAATGAATTAGTTTTGTATTTAATTTAAAATTGTTAACAACTTATTTAATTAATTTCCTGATATCCAAATTGTTTTTAACTTTACACTTATATCTTTACGTCGATGACATCATTGCTTTGATTGTATTATATGTATTGTACTTTTCATACATTTTTTTAATTGTATCTTATGTATATATATATATATATATATATATATATATATATATATATATATATATATATTTTTATTTTCACTATTTCATGCTATTGTTCAACTAATCGTAAATCGGACCTAACTATTTGTGAGAATATATGGCATCTTGGTATTTTGAGCATCTTCCTTTTTATAAATAAATATAAATTTTTATTTCAGACAAGATCGTCTTTATATATATATATTATATATATATATATATATATATATATATATATATATATATAATGCAGTCTGCAAATAAAAACTTTATATATATATATATATATATATATATATATATGTATATATATATATATGGACGACGTCTTGTCTGAAATAAAAACTTTATATTTATTTATACTAAAAGGAAGATGCTCAAAATACCAAGATGCCATATATATTCTCACAAAGAAGTAGTTAGGTCCGATTTAGGTTCAAAGGCTATGTAGGAATGGACCGGTTGCAAAAATTAGACCCATAGGAAATAGTGAAAACAAAATGTATATATATATATATATATATATATATATATATATATATATATATATATATATACATAAGATACAATTAAAAAAATGTATGAAAAGTACAATACATATAATACAATCAAAGCAATGATGTCATCGACGTAAAGATATAAGTGTAAAGTTAAAAACCATTTGGATATCAGGAAATTAATTAAATAAGTTGTTAACAATTTAATTAAAAATACAATACTAATGTCATGTGTATAATAGCGACCTCCAGTAATTATACATACAGCTCTTATAATGAATATCAGTATGTAGATAATTAATAAAAAAATAAGATTGTCCGACTGTTGAATACGACATAAAAGACTAAATATGTATGAACGAATGCGTTCATTAAAAGATTTAATGTAGTTGGTGGCAAACATAAAGCTTGCACTGCATCTTGAGGGTAAGTTGATTAAAATTCTCAGGCTATTATTGCATGCGACGGTAATGTTTTTGAGGCTATATTTTTTTTTAATTTGCACCAAAGACTAGAAGTGTACATAGGAGCACAGTATGCTTGAAATAAAGTAATTTTGGTGGAAATATTACAAAGAAATTTTTTTCGAGCTAATACATTACCTTGTGCATAAAGGCATCTTTTTTGTCTGGCAATGTCGTCATCATCACTTAGGTTATTGTTGATTATATGACCAAGATATTTACATTTCGTAATATAAGTAAGTTGGTAAGTTGTTTTGCCTTTTTGTCTTCACAAGTACTCTTTGGTCCGTGTATGTACCGTCTTTTTTTCGGAAAGGAAACTACGTTCGTTTTTCCTTTTCATAAGTCAAGTAAAGAGAAACGAAAAATAAATAGTTTTTCGTTTTTTTATTTAGAATGCTTCGGCTGCCCTTCGACTTCGGCTAGGCGGCAATAGGTGGTGGCTTCGGCGGGATAATTCAGTCGCAGTGGCTGCGTTTGGAAAACAAATTCGCTGAAATTGCATCGGCGCCGTTGTTTTATGAAAAGTTTCAACATCACATTCCGTTGTAAACTATTTTGGTAATTATTATAATTAAAAGGAGCTGAAACACTGTAAAAGCCATTGCCCCAACATAAGAAAGTACCATTTAGAGGATATGTGACCATGTTTGATGAGCACGGATAAGTTAGCACGGAAGATTAATAATAATTAACGATAATTTATTTAATTTCTTTAGTTTTATACCCGCCGTTTGTTTACTTTATCGAGTTCTTTATTCATCAGATATTCAGTATGAGTTGTGTTTGTATCATATGTGAAGGATCGATACTGTATTTGTTAGAAAAGTAACATCAGCATAAAGTTCGGCGCATAGCGTGCATGATCATATTCAGCAGGCCCTTCACTTCGCTTCGGCTGATTGCGTTTGACGTGTTCTGAAGCCACAGTTTCAGCTTCCGTTGTTCGCTAATATGTCCGCCATTTCAACGCAGTGTGGAACACCGTGTGTGTTTGCCGGGGCGGTCCAACCGATGGTCAGTTCCGCAGCCGACTTCAAGGCGAGCTCCACTATGTTCTAACTCGAACTGGCTGAAGTGTTCGCGTTAACGTCCGGCAGCGATTCCAACACGACGTCACGAAACCGTGCGCGGAAGGGTTCGCTGGTATCAACTCGGTACTGTAAAGAACGCATTTTGCCGAGCGTGATTCTCGATTCGGCCACAGGCGTTGAACGTTTGCCTGAAGTCAAGCTTTGCGACGAGCAGACGGTGATGTCTGTCGAGTAATGTACGCCCGAGAGTCCGCCAACAGCCGCTTGTGTGTCTGTCACTGTCATTTTGCCACGCGAGCGTTTTCCCGTGAATTCCTCTTCGTACACCCTGTAATTGAACTTGTTGTTGAAGTCGCCAACAATGTAGAGCAGGGCATCTAATCTGACGAGTGTCGCGATGTGAGTCTTGCGAGCTCAGTGGCGTAGCCCGAGGGCCACGGGGCCATGCCTTCCAATCCCGGAAAAGCATAGGACGATGGGGAACGGAGGACCAATAACTGGATGCCCGATTCATAGAATCATACATAAAGGATGTCTGTGTAAGACTTACCTTCCCAGTTCTACCCTTTCGCAACGAAATTTGTCATATTCAAATAGGATTCATGCAGTTAGGAGGTGACAAGGCAACGGAAATGTCTTAATTCTCAACGTGCGTGATGGCTAATATATTTAGGATTCAAAAT
>JAODUO010000041.1:542500-715000 GCA_025642075.2 Ridgeia piscesae
GCGTGCGTGGGTGCGTGCGCGCGTGCGTGTGTGTGTATGTGTGTGTTGGCGATGATGACAGGCAAGATGATGTGCATTAGTCCGTGGCGTGGCATCTCTTTTGCGCTTTCGTGTGTACAAGGAGTTCCACATTAGGTTAGTGCACATCTCACCGACACATGAAGTTCTGCGGTAATCACGGTGACAAACGCGCTCTATTGTCTGAATGCCTGTTTTGGCGTTAGGTGCCCAGGCGCATGTGGCAAACTCGAGCGTTGGTCGCACGAGTACGAACGAGTACGAATCACCCAATCAGAACCGACTTTTAATCTCCAATAACATGGTCTCGTGTATTCTCAGAGCAAGCTTGGGTCGACACACTGGCTCGGCCCTTGCGACGGTGCAGTTATTCACATACTCATCGAGTGTAGTTTTTAAACCTGGTTTAGATTGTGTTTTTGGGCAAGCGATCTATATTTGCTATCCATTTCTCAGACAGTTCTGTTTCGCCAGCAGATGGGTAACCAATGGCGCCAGGATTTTGTTTTGGAGGGGGCCACCCGACAATCAAGCTATCAAACTATATATATATATAATATATATATATATATATATATATATATATATATATATATATATATATATAATTCAAACCCAACTCGCTTAAAATGAATACCGACATGACAACCAAGTTCACTGACCAATGTAGATGGCAGTTCAGCAAAACCATTCACAGGAGGCATACTAGTTAGAAAGTAAGAGAGAAACGACACATTATAAAAGAGACACGAACCCAAAGTTCTTACATAATATCAGCCTATTGCTAACTACCACATTCCTACACTCTACTCTCCCAAACCTACTGATAAAGACCATGACAAATACCAACATGTACATGTAGTCGCTTACTCTGATGAAACAATAATTATACATCACTACAGAGATGATGTGGCGTTGGCGTTCAACCAGTAATTTCACAACATGTAACGTTGTGTATTACAATTTATAAATTCATGATAGGAAGTGGCATTTTCCCAGTACAAAATCCACTAGATTAATTGCTTTGGTTATAATAAGGATTTCAACCGGGGCAAACGCTTGGAAGAAAGTCGAAGGGGTGATGGGAGATAGACGCATATCACGTAAACGTAAAGAAAATGTGTGTTACGCCGACACACATGAATGCACTATAGAGACGATGGCACTAAGTAGAAACAACAGAAGATCCAAATTTGCCAAAAACAACCTGGTAATCGTGGGAGTTGAGAGAGCTTATAAGAGAAAATGGAAGGAAATACCTAAGAAGACATGGGCTGGTCATGTAGACAAAAATGGCAATTAATAAACTGGCAAAGAGAGCAAATGCCCAGAAATTTGAGGGGAAATTGAGGCGAGGAAGACCGAAATTGCGACGGGGATTGCATTGAAAGTGACCTAGAAAGAGTGGGAGAATAATGTAAAAAATGATAGAAGGAATTGGAGACTGCTGACAGAGAACGTAGTAAGAGAAAAGTGAGAGGAAGAAAGAAGACAATGGAAAAGGAAATAATGGTCAACTCACCACTGAAGACAGTGATGCCAAAAAATAATAACAACAAAATGCAATTTGACCCTAGTCTAGTAACCGGACATTTGGCGGACAATTATTATTTTAAATCCTTATTAGCCATTAGCCATCATGCACATTGAAAACAATGATATTGTCGTTAATTGCTCTGTCAAATCTTATGCTGCAGCCAGCGACAGAGGCCCGGGGATAATCCCTAATTTAATCCTATTTGAATTATGACAATTTTGTGTGAAATGGTAGGAGTGGGAAAGAAAATCTGACTTAGTCATCCTGAAACCCACTGAACTTTGTGACTCTATTAATCAGGCACCCCGTTATTGAATCAGGCAGCCAGTTTTTGGCACTCGATCCGTTCCTCACCATCCTAATTTTTCAGGGTTTGGGGGTCCAAGGCTCCCTCGCCCCCCCCTCTGGCTACGCCACTGTGGGTAACTTGCTGTCGTTGGATACAATTCGTTATAACATCTACGTATCGTATGCACTAACCCTAACCCTACCCATTGCAATGCGCACCGTATTGATTGGGTACACTCAGGAATATAGCAAGCGTTTTTCCTGAAGCAGTGAAGGGGCAGTATATGGAGGACTCGTTCGATCACGCCACTGAAAACACGTTTTTGTGTATGGTAAACAATGCATTATAAATATAACAAAATATATTTACACAGTGATGTATCCAGTCCTTAGCACCTCTTCTTCTTCTTCTTCTTCTTCCAGATATACCGCCTAGGCCTAGCCTCAACATGCTGGGATACAGGCGGGCGCGAATAGGAAAAATCAGAATATTTTTGCTCGTTTAGCTAGGTGCAATGCAATATGTCAGAACAGTAATTAGTGCATGTAAACAGTAATCTCAAACGCCCCTCTCAAAACAGTTTACACTTCACCCATAGCAGACCTGTTCACTCGAACACTATCTCGGCTTCTCTTTTTTACTTATCACTTTCATATTTACCGGACCGCCGTATGCTTATGTGAAGTTAGGTGCGGTAAGTACTCAATACTTTCTCCGACGTGCATCGCGTTTCCGCCAACGTGGCACTTCTGCGCATGCTCGCTGTTTGATGCATACGCCATACTGTACGTGGCACGAAGTTGCAAATGTAGCTATCGAAAACTTATCACAATTTCAAAGGAAGCTGGCTTTCAGGTAATTAGTTAAATTATCCGATATTCGTCTTAAGATGTACTGGATATGTTGATGAGAGATGATGCATGCCGACGTTTGCAAGCAACGCGTGTTTTGATCATTGCGACGGAGCTGTCATTCGAAGTCGAACGGATGTGTTTTGACGGTCTGCGGCTCTGTTGACTGTTGTTAGTTCGCTGAACCAGGTTACGACTTACGTTTAGGTCATTACCACCATAGGAGAACATAGACGGAGATGACTGTTCATTATTTCCATTTGTAACATGTTAGATGACAGCCCAATAGACACTGATGGGTAATTTTATGGCCCTGGCCTCTGCTTTGTCGGCAAAGCTTTACGATACTTGAAAATCCAGGACCAGGAAGCCAGGACTAGACTAACTCTAACTTTAAGTCTGATAACCCTAAGTGTTGGTTTAGCCGTGAGATAATTGGGAAAACGTAGTTTTTCTTTGCGTTATTCTTGTTTTGTACAATAAATCATAATCTGAAATTCACAAAATTATAACTTGACCTTATACACGACATCAACAGACAACACTATCCTCAAGTGGGTGCCTATCACTGATACAAGATGACAGTGGCAGTATTTGTTAAAGATGTCCTGTTTGTACCTGGTCACACATTGTCTGTACATATACAGATGTTAAATTGTCAACTTCTAAAATATGATAAAATGTTATAATTTAACTAATTCCTGAGCATTGAACATATTTTGTTGTATAGTTCAGTTAATTTCTAACAGTATAATTTTAGCAAAGCTACTAACAGATGTTCCCAAAATTATGTGTAGTAAATTTATTACATATGCTGCGTTACATGTATACAGGATCAAACTTCTAGCTTGGATAAACCATTTCAATGCCAAAAAGAGTTGATTCCGCCAATGCCGGTTCTATGCAGAAGTACCAAGCAGTGGATTCTGCCAATCACGTTTTTCTCATTGTCTATTGCTATTGGCTGCCATCTTTGTCATTTTAAAATTAGCCAATGAGATTAAACATTACAAAAGGGAAGCATCTGGTTATGTATGTGTGTCTATTCGCTTGTAAACCAGAAGGCATGCCTGGATGCGTAACTCAAAACGAAAACATGCATGGCAAAATCGATTCGGACAGCGATAACTCTGACAATCGAGACACATAGGTTGGTAATATTTGTAGTAGTGCTGACAATGTCATTTAGTTTAAGTGATGGGGGCGACTTTGGTTCAATGGAGTTTTATGGATGCAGGTTTTAACACCAGAAGAAAGACATCAGCACCAATTCTCAGAAGTGGCAATACTATATCATGACCTTTTCATTGACATCGTTATTTTTTCTGGCACTGAAACGGTTAATAGGCACGTTAGTTGGTAAAAAGATAACAACGACACCCAAGAGAAAGTGGCCTATCACAGTTATGTAACAACTGCCATGAGACAAATGTTTATGTTTAAACATTTTTTGCAGACTTTCAGCAGGTAAATGAACCCGCAGTACATGAACCAGAACCCCTATGGTGGGGGTTTTGCACCCCCACCCCAGCAGGGTGGTTTAGCTGGTGGACATCCACAGTCAGCCGGGCAACAGGCACCAATGCGACCAATGTTTAATGGACAAGGCAACACCATGCCCCATCCAGGACCCAGCCAACCACCAGGTGGGCTTAATTTATAATCTTAATAATAAATGTTATTTAACATTTCTGACTGTTCTGATGCATCTGTGCTTTGGAACCGATACTTTTGCCTATAGGTGTTTTTTGATGAGTGTCTAAGTAGTGTAAATTGAGATTTTTTGAGAGCCTCATTCCCGCCATATATTCATCATGTTCTGACGTCGGTGCCATGCCAGATGCCACAGTAATGTACAAGGAAGACATCAACGTTGGCTTGCATAATCCCTACAAAGTGGCATCTGTGCCTATCTTGACTGAGCATTATTTACAGTGTAGACAGTTTATTTAGCCAATATAGTATACTATATACTATGTAACATATATCCGGTAAAAAGCAGTATACAGTGTACAGAAAATTAAGGAGCCATTAATGTATTGGTAATTTTGATGCAAAATTATTTGATTACAGTTTCAAACAACTTATTGTTGACTTTGTACATGATAATTATTAACCTTATTTAGGCTTTCATCCATATGTCTTGTACATGTCATTAGTACACACAAGACATCATTGTGGACATCATCTTGGATGGTTCACGTTTTGGTTTTTCTTATTCAGATGACTTCAAAAACTCAACAAATTGTTTTAAATGTGTTCCAGCACCTTATGGCAACATGCAGCAGAAAGTCGGCATGCCTCCAGGGGCTGTGCCGAATGGACCCCCCTCTGGACTGGGTCCACAGGGAGACCCCTACAACCCTGGGTAATGCAGTTACAATTGAATCGGAACTTAAAATCCACTTTTTTCTTTGCATTATGGTAACTGTGTTCATTTTTCACTCTTCCCTGTGTAATATGTAATGGACTTTGCACTGCTTGTCTATGAGAAAGATATAATGTCACCTTACGAATATTGCATTTAATTAATGTGCCATGTTATCCATAAACTGTTTTTCATGTATACCATGCTCTTTATGTATTGAAAATCTTGATTTCGACGGGAAGCGTCCATAAGGTGCATAATGCTTGCAGTTTTCATCAAATAAATATATGTACCAGGAATGTGGGAAATTTATTTAGCTTTCAAAAGAGTATGGTTAATATGTAATGTGTTTATTGTTACAGAGCTCCTCCAGGGTCCTACCAACCTCCTCCCAGACCCCCGGGGCAGCAGCCAATGCCACCCCAGCAGCAGTATTCCCCTGTGTCCGGTGCTAACCAGGTAATACTAATTTGGCTACAGCATCAAGTTTGTTGTCTTGATATGTTTGAATTGTTAACTTGAATATCGTAGTAAACAGCAACTCTGTGTGCATTGATCCCTTAAAACACGAACACAAAAGTAAGGTTCCAGCACCATGGCTAATAGCTGAAATCAGTGGTGTAGGAAACAGAAAATTATAAGACACATTTTTGGGGTATTCTTCATTTTTGAGATGCTGTACCTCAAAGTATTGGACCGTTGTAGTCTACTGAGTATGCTTCAATCAGATATTTCAGGTAATTGGATGGCATTTGACTAGTATGTAATATATGGCCATTCAGTCATTCTTGTGGTGTCCTAGAGCATGTTAAAGTCACATATAAGACCTTTTTTGCAGTTTGCCCAAATAACTTGTTACTGGAAATGTAATTGATACTATTCCTGGTTATTTCAGTTGCCTGGACAGATGGGTGGCCTGAGTTTGTCCCAAGCGCCCCCAAGACCTGTAAATAATCTATTTTTCTACTTTCACTATAATACCACCATTTTGTATCGCACATTTACTCAGGGTACACAAATTTTACACGTATCTGCCACAATTCTAATTTCAATTGAGACCATTAGGATGCTGGTAGGTAAATATGTTACATTTGTGTGTTTAGAACAATCGTCATCAAAAGGTTGTGACTAAGCAACATATGAATAGTTATTCATATTCTTAGTATGAAATTTGTGCTAATGATAATTTTGTTAAACATATTTTGTTTCATGAAAATGTTGTTTTATACTTAGTCAAAAATACAAATATTGTGTCTAATAGTAATTAAATTATATCTTGCAGATGTGTCCATGGGCAGAGGTTTATCAATCTTATTGAGGTGTAAAATCATGCAGACATGCATGCAAACAAACAGTTCCACAGTTGTGACAAGATCTACTGCTAAGCCAGACCTGTACTCACTGTTTTGTCTCTCACAGGGTATGCCGCCGTCAAGTATGCCTGGTCAGATGGGAGCACGTATGCCGGGCCCAGCACCTCAAGGCATGCAGCCTCCAAGACCTGGGCCGCCTTCATCTATGGCTGGCATGCCTCCTGGTCCCATGTCGAGTCAGCCAGCGGGTGCGCCACCAATGTCGAATGCTGGACCGCCGATGTCGAATGCAGGTCCACCGATGTCATACGCTGGTCCACCGATGTCGAATGCGGGTCCACCGATGTCTAATGCTGGTCCCCCGATGTCCAACATGGGTACACCTATGATGAATGCTGGACCACCAAGGTCAAACGCGGGTCCGCCAATGTCAAATGCGGGTGCACCAATGATGAACGCAGGACCACCAATGTCGAATGCTGGACCACCAATGTCGAATGCTGGACCACCTATGATGAATGCGGGTCCACCTTTGGGTGGTCCTGCCATGTCAAATGCTGGTCCGCCGATGTCGAATGCTGGTCCGCCAATGTCAAATGCTGGTCCTCCGATGTCTGGACCGCCAATGTCGTGGGGTGGTCCCCCGATGCAGAATGCTGGGCCCCTGATGTCGGGACCGCCCATGTCTGGGCCGTCCCCAATGTCAATGACAATGCCACCCATGTATGGCACTGGCTCTCCGACACCAATGCAGCAAGCAGCACCGACATCTAACATGCCTCCGTACATAGCCGCACAGCATGCAGCCAATGCCATGCCCCCTACAGGGTACGGGCCCCCTCACCCTGGTGGTCAACCTGCTCCTCCACCAGGGGGCTATGGTCAGCAGCCACCTAGTCCTGGTGCACTCAACTGTCAGCCCCCAGCGCCAGGCTACGGTCAGCGACCCATGGGTCAGTCTGGCCCGGTGCCTGGACAACAGCAGCAGGCGAGAAGACTTGACCCGGACCAGATGCCAAGTGTTGTAAGTTGTACAATACACATTGCTTTTCAGTGCTATTTCTTTAGTTGGTCAGATTACTCTGTTCTGATATTACCTTACTTTATTAACACTGCACAGTTGTTGTGTAGTTTCCAAATTGCATTGAGATTTATTCCAGTCAGCATATTCGCTTTGATTTTTTTTTGGAATAGTATTTTAGTGTGTAGTGTGTGTGTGTGTGTGCGTGCGTGCGTGCGTTCATTTGCCTGAGAGAGGAGTAATATGATAGGGAACAGTACATATTTATTTGTTCCAAGCCCACATAAAATCATAAACCAAAATAAAAAACCTTACAATAAATAGCAAGGACTGTTCATTCAGTCAGAATTGTGTATACAGTTTGCTGAAAACATTTACCAATTGGCAATGATCTAAACAGTGAGCATATTCATCTTGGTGGTGTGTTTTAGATCCAAGTTATTGAAGATGACAGAAAAAACAGAAGCGGGCTCTTCCAGTCAACCATTCAAAGTTCCGACCCACCTTTGGTTACCACAGACTTCTATACAGAAGATCAAGGTATGTCCTGACCAGTGCAGTAAACATATTCTTATTGGCAAGAAACTGGAGAAAGCTGATTGTACTGCACGGATTTCTTTGTTGGATTCAAGTAATTACTCCCAGAATACCCAGTTGATATTAGTTATTTGATAACATTAATTGATATGGTTTATTGACGAGGTTGTGGAAGTATTGTATGTAGATTGTAGAAGTATACAATAAGATGTGTGACAAATTTCACTGTTATTTACAGAAACTTTCCTGTTTTGCATATATTTCAGTGGAGCACATTCACTGTTTCTTTCTGTGAATCAGAATCTGACGTTTGTTGCTGTGCTTAGAAAATTAAGAATATGATTTGATAAAATACATAGAACATTGTATCGTCTTGCATACAAAGTTGTGGTTTTGGTTTAACTTTACAGTTATCATAGAATGTTATTTGTTCATATTCGTCCACATTTTCAACTATATTTTGTACTTCTGCTACCGGTGTGTCTGATACGTTTTGTTTGATGATGCAGGCAACTGTAACCCACGTTTGATGCGGTCCACCATGTACAACATCCCCTGTACGGCAGACATGCTCAAACAAAGCCATGTGCCATTTGCACTGAACATATCTCCATTTGCAGAGCTTCACCCATCAGAGGTCAGTAACAGGAATAACCTGACATGGGCATAATAACTATTTATGAATCTAGGGACAGTTTCAAAGCTCTTAAATGAAGATTTATCATTAAAATAATCCATTGTTAAATTAAATGATTTTTTCACAAGCAAATATCCGTAGCAAATATTATCATGTTACCAAGGACACTATTTCCTTGACACACCAGTGACAGTCTTCTGCTGTTGCGACATTGTGTTGACAGTTTAAAGGTGTACAAGGTAACTGTTAAGGAGCAAAATTTATATTTTAATGTGCAAAATTGTGTTTAAGAGCTCTTAATTACATTTACATTTTGAAGGAAACATCAGAATAAACATATTGTTACATAAAATAAACACTTGCATTTATTAGCAGGCTTGAGTTCAGAACACTGCATGTTATGTATCATGGTGGTACCCGAGGTAGTTGTATTATGAACAGATTAGATTGACATATCAACAGTCAGTCCCTGAACTGCGGGGACTAGTGAAAAACTAGCATGTGTGGAGTCTCTCCTGTCACATGCACATGCACACAGAGACCACCCTCCCACACACACAGACAGACAGACAGACACACACGTGCATGCACCACTTACATATGCAATGCGGTGTGTTTACAGAAGCCTCTGCCAGTAGTGGACCTGGGAGAGCTGGGTCCCATTCGCTGCAACCGCTGCAAGGCCTACATGTGCCCTTATATGCCTTTCATTGATGGCGGGCGTCGCTTCCAGTGCAACTTCTGTCACTGCCACACAGAAGGTAGGAGCATGGCTCATGTGCAGCTAATTGTCCGTGTCAGTGTGTGGGGATGTGTTTGTGTTTTGTAATCAGCTTGCACAGTTGCAATTTACAACTCCTCAGATGAAAAGGTTTTTATTCTCTTAATTAAAATAACGGTTTTGGGGATCATACACGATGTTAGACAGTGGTAAATAATTGATTGTTCATAACATTACGTGATGACTGCTGATCAGTTGGGCATGTTTTGACTTTCGTCACATTTGAGACACAAAGCTACACAATAGAAAACATTATTTATTTAATGGATTCTCCAGGAAACTGTTCTGCGGGTATATTATTTTAAAATTGTATGGCTTACCCTACCTTTACAATTTTTTTATTGGTTCGTGAACCAATAAAACTATGAACCACACAATCAAATATGGGTATTTTGTGACATTTCCGACTGGTATTTAAAAAAATTCCTTGGCAAATTGATGCTGTTAGCAAATTATTCACACATTATGTTCATGTTAATTGATAACTGGGTCAGTGCTCTAAAATACCCCTCCTCCCATAAATGCTGCAAAAGCACAGTTGGTGAATGTGGTCAGCTGGAGTCTCCATGCGGTGTCACTGTTTCAGTGCCGCCGGAGTACTTTGCCCACCTTGACCACACGGGCAAGCGCATGGACTACTACGACAGGCCGGAGCTGTGTCTGGGCGCCTACGAGTTTATTGCTACAAAAGACTACTGCCGGGTAGGTGGGCAGAGATGGAGGGGGGAGCCGCGTCAGTTTCTAATTTGATCTTGGCACTGGGACAGGTTTCAATGTCACTGTTAGTTCACCATGATTTTGAAGTATTGTCCAGTCCCACCCAGTCAGCTGCAGGTGCACAAGTGTTTACCTTTTTCAGCTCGATTTGGCAGAGGCATGAGTCGGTATTGTATTCTGTCAAAACTCACACACTTTAGCTGTGCATTGCTACATGACACCAATATTGCCATGCCAGTTGTGGCATTAGTGGTTCACTGATGATGATGATTGAGGTGGTTTCTTACAGAAACTACATATGCATTCAGTTGTATATGGTATATGTATATGTTTGATTGTATTGTTAATATATTGCAGTAAACACATACATACATACATACATACATACATACATACATACATACATACATACATACATACATACATACATACATACATACATACATACATACATACATACATACATACATACATACATACATACATACATACATACATACATACATACATACATACATACATACATACATACATACATACATACATACTACATACATATACATACATACATACATACATACATACATACATACATACATACATACATACATACATACATACATACATACATACATACATACATACATACATACATACATACATACATACATACATACATACATACATACATACATACATACATACATACATACATACATACATACATACATACATACATACATACATACATACATACATACATACATACATACATACATACATACATACATACATACATACATACATACATACATACATACATACTACATACATACATACATACATACATACATACATACATACATACATACATACATACATACATACATACATACATACATACATACATACATACATACATACATACATACATACATACATACATACATACATACATACATACATACATACATACATACATACATATACAATACCGGCAAAAACTCATGGGAACAGCAAGAAAATATGTCAGTGACATTTTTCATGTTCTGTTGCCGTTTGCATGTAGGTAAATTATTCTTGATGTGGACCACAGCCACCATTCCTGACTATACTGTTAACAATAAACAATAAATTAATAGTTTTGTAAATATTTCAATATGAAAAATGTCAGTTTAAATATATATATATATATATATATATATATATACACAAATGTATACATTCCTCAGTATAAAATGTCATGTGCATCAAGTGTTGTGTTGTGCCCAGTCTCATGCATCCTTTGGTAACTGATGTACACCATTATATCGAGTTGATGTGCGTGCTTGAATAATGATGAAACAATCTGTGGTCCTGTGCTGCAGTTGTGTGCTAAGTGTTGACACGTGCGTTTAACATGTGCTTGTAGAACAGTGAGCTACCCAAGCCGCCGGCCTTCCTCTTCATGATAGATGTGTCGTACAACAGTGTTAAAAGCGGCCTTGTAAACCTGCTGTGTAGTCGCTTCAAGGAGGATGTGCTTGCCCATCTGCCTAAGTAAGCACCACTCGCTTGTAGCGTACGTCTACACATAGTAGTGTGTTGACATCAGGCGCTTAAAGATGTCGCTCAAGTCCATATTCTCAAACTCCTTTGTAATATAGCTGCTGCTGTGACGTTGTAAACATGTTTTACATTTTTGTATGTGCTGTTTTCAAACAGTTACGATATGCTTTTGATCTCTGGCCATAGCAAAGGTTTGGCAGTTTGGGCTCATCTGCTAGCTTTATTAAACTTTGAATTAATTTATTCAAAATCACACTGTAACTGTTTGAAAACAGCACTTCCAAAAATGTTTAACCGTCAAAACTGGCCAATAAACTTGCAGTTCCTAGGGTTGGTGAGAAGTTCCTTTAAGAAGTCTATCCACCAAGTAAAGAGTATCATTCTCCAGTCAAATATACCTGAAACTGCTCTAAAGACTAAGAGATAAGTGGATTTGGATAAATGTAGACAACCAGACATTGCAGCAAAGCTAGAACTATTTATATACAGCTAGGCTTACTATTATTGTTTTGATGTATGAAGTCTGAGTGTATTTATTTTAAAATTGCATTATAGAGAATACATTATTAAGATAATATATTTATGTATTTGTATATGTATATATATATATATATATATATATATATATATATATATATATATATATAATTACAAAAACAAGACTTTAAACGCTTTAGGCTTTCTAATGGGCTCTGAAATGTATGAGATGCTGTGGATGTGCTGCTGTTATGGTTTCCTGGGATTACTGTGCTTACAGTCTTACTGTGATACATGTTTTAAGTGCTGTTTTGGTTTGTTTTAGGGAGACTGGCTTTTCAGAATCTGAGATTCGTGTTGGTTTTGTTACATATGCCAAAGAATTACACTTCTACAATGTGAAGGTAATTAATAATAATAATAACGAGAATTTTTTTATCAGGTCTAAAACCTCAGAAATATGTTGTCTGAACTGTGAAGTATCATCAAAATTAAATGGTTACTCTGACTGAGTATTTTCCAAGCTTTCCCAAGTTTGTCTGTGCTTTCAGGAATTGCAATGATATGAAAATATATTTAATGAGAATGGCAGTGTTTCCTGAATTGTTTGAAATATTGCATATTTTATTGGTTATGAAGGAAACGATGCTGCGTAAAAAGTTCAATATATTTTTACTTTGTAAGACAATTCTATACACAATTGAACTATTTGCATAATTAAAAACAGGCCTATTTCCCTGCTGGGTCTGGCCTTACTTCGTGTGATTGCAGCCGTTTGGACATGAGGATGCTGTGTTTGATGATTGTGTTTTGGTATGTTCCAGAGCAACTTGGCCCAGCCCCAGATGTTGGTTGTGTCTGACATTCAGGATGTGTTTGTGCCGCTGCTGGATGGCTTCATGGTGAAGCTGTCTGAGTCAGAGGCTGTCATTGACAGGTAAGTTGTCCCACTATACACAAGTGTGTGTCTTGTCAATGACTTACTCAGACATACATTTATTTGCATGTTGTACATTCCAGATATTGTAAGGTCTCTAAAAAAATCTAAACAGAAAGGTCTAATGTACAGAAATCATTAGGCAAAATTGTGTCCTGGTGTGCCATCATGCCCATCTCATGCCTTCCTCATGTCCAGTCATGTCTTGATGTTCAGTGGTTTCATCTTCACTCTTGATGTCCAGTCATGTCCTCCTCATGTCCAGTCGTGACCTCATTTCCAGTCATGTCCAGTCATGTTCTGATGCATATGTCCCGTCCTGGCATTTAGCCATACCTGTCCAGCCATACCTAACTCATGTCCAGTCATATTCTCCTGATGCTTATGTGTAGCTATACCCTATGATGTCCAGTAATGCCCTCCTCATGTCCAGCCATACCCTCCTCATGTCCAGCCACACCCTCATGTCCAGTCATACCCTCCTCGTGTCCAGTCATGCCTTCTCATGTCCAATGCTGCCCTCCTCATGTCCAGCCATACCCTCCTCATGTCCAGCCACACCCTCTCATGTCCAATGCTGCCCTCCTCATGTGCAGTCATGCCCTCCTCATGTCCAGCCATACCCTCCTCATGTCCAGTCATACCCTCCTCATGTGCAGTCATGCCCTCCTCATGTCCAGCCATACCCTCCTCATGTGCAGTCATGCCCTCCTCATGTCCAGCCATACCCTCCTCATGTCCAGTCATGCCCTCCTCATGTCCAGCCATGCCCTCCTCATGTCCAGTTATGCCCTCCTCGTGTGCAGTCATGCCCTCCTCATGTCCAGTCATACCCTCCTCATGTCCAGTCATGCCCTCCTCATGTCCAGTCATGCCCTCCTCGTGTGCAGTCATGCCCTCCTCATGTCCAGTCATGCCCTCCTCATGTCCAGTCATACCCTCCTCATGTGCAGTCATGCCCTCCTCATGTCCAGTCATGCCCTCATCATGTCCAGTCATACCCTCCTCATGTGCAGTCATGCCCTCCTCATGTCCAGTCATGCCCTCCTCATGTCCAGTCATACCCTCCTCGTGTCCAGTCATGCCCTCCTCATGTCCAGTCATACCCTCCTCATGTGCAGTCATACCCTCCTCATGTCCAGTCATGCCCTCCTCATGTCCAGTCATACCCTCCTCGTGTCCAGTCATGCTCTCCTCATGTCCAGTCATACCCTCCTCATGTGCAGTCATGCCCTCCTCATGTCCAGTCATGCCCTCCTCGTGTCCAGTCATACCCTCCTCATGTCCAGTCATGCCCTCCTCATGTCCAGTCATACCCTCCTCATGTCCAGTCATACCCTCCTCATGTCCAGTCATGCCCTCCTCATGTCCAGTCATGCCCTCATCATGTCCAGTCATACCCTCATGTCCAGTCATACCCTCCTCGTGTCCAGTCATGCAGTGCTAGCTGTTGTTGGTTGCAGCCTGCTCAGCCAGATCCCACAGATGTTTGCTGACAGCCGGGAGACGGAGGTGATCCTGGGCCCAGTCATCCAGGCCGGGGTCGACGCCCTCAAGTCAGCCGAATGCTGTGGCAAGTTGTTTGTCTTCCACACCACCATGCCACTGGCCGAGGCTCCGGGCAAATTGAAGAACCGCGATGACCGCAAACTGCTCGGCACAGAGAAGGAGAAGGTGAGTGTGTAGTGCCTACTGATAGGACAACAGATTCAGTGTCAGTAAAACCAGTGTGTTTAATGTAGAATGTTTGAACAGTGCATTTGTTATGATGTCTGCAATCTGATGACAATGGTTATTATCAGTTGCATTTGGAGGTATTTTAGCATTTGGATTATACTAGAATTATTTATTCAGGTAAAGGTTATGAATTTAGTGTTGTTTATAAAGGTTTATGTTAACAATTATTACTAATGGTGAGAAGTACTTTGTTATGTTACCAAGTGTGGTGTTTTCTGATACAACTGCTTTATTAATGTACTTTTATGCTAGTTGTATATCAATAATTATTGATGATTAATGAATAGACAAAATGTCAACTTACTTTTAAACAAATCTAACAGTACAAATGTATATAAAATGTAAATGGCATGTGTAATATGGAAGGCATACCACTGCACTGCATACACTTTTTGTATCCACTAGCCAACCAGAGTTAGTTGGTGTTGATGATGACAATCTTGTTAGATGTAAATGTTGTGTAAGTGTTGTGTTCACCTGTGGAGTGACTGTCTGTTGTAGACGATACTGGCACCACAGAGTGGCTTCTACACAAAGCTCGGCCAGGAATGTGTTGCGGTTGGATGTGGTGTTGATCTCTTCCTATTCCCAAACTCGTACACAGATGTCGCCACCATAGCTGAGGTTCCACGACTGACCGGCGGAACATTGTATAAATACAGCTACTTCCAGGTGAGTTGACAAATTATGTTCTTGTTGATCTCAGCATGTTGGTCCATATGTATGCAGATAAAGATGTATTCTGGTCAATGAATTGTCTACACAATAGGGTAGATAAGCATTTAGACACATAGAAATCTGTGAAATATTGTCCAGATGCTGAGTTGTCTAGAATATCAATGTGTAGAATACTGTGGTTTGACTAATCTATTTGTAGACATTTTACAAATTTGCCATGTTCATCTTAATGTACTGTTGCATTTGTGTGACATCCCTTGGGCCAATATAGAAATTAACATTTAGTGACACTTTATCTCTGCAGGCTGACTTGGATGGAGAGCGCTTCTTAACAGACCTGACGAGCCAGGTGAAGAAGTCTGTTGCCTTTGATGCTATAATGCGTGTGCGCACAAGCACAGGTGGGTGGCAGAAATATGCTAAATATAGGGAGCTGTTGGGTGTCTCTGAATCAACTAAAACTATTCATTACCTGGAATAATGAGATTGTTGGAAGCATTGTTATGTATTTGTTATTTTGTTTATAAATGTTCATCCTTTCTCTGGAGTAACCCTGAAAAGGGATGGTTCTTACATACAGTCGCGCCTCGCTATAACGCGGTAGTTGGGGTCCACAAAATGGAACCGCGTTATAAACGAGGCGCGTTATAGATTATATTCCGCCAGGGGCGCCACCACCCCCAAAACGCCACAACAGCAACCGAAGCCAATGTGCTGGTTGTGCGGGTGTGCGTGATTTATAAAACTAGCTGACATTGAAACCAACGTAAATGTGTATTACATTAATATAATATATACTGTCAAATGTTGAAATTTTGCGAATGGTGGACATTTTGAAATAAATTCAGAACAAACGTGCCTCGTCTGGCGATGCGAACTGAGTGAAGAACTTTCTCAATTCAAATGTTTACTTTGGATTATCTAAAGATTATTTTGACAAAACAACTGACCGTATTCAAGAATATGACTATTATACTAGTTGAAATAGTTAGAATGACTGTCAAAATCGACCATTTGTCAGTGCAACATTTCATGGCTCGCGCCGGGGGTTTTGCGCCGGAGGTGACTGTAGCAGCGATTGGGCGACCTAAAATGGCCTACCTCGATGTTGAAAAAAAAATTTCCTAATAAAAGTTCTCAATGGATTTGATTTTTTTTTTTTATTTGTCAACTAAATCGTATGGCTACATTTGTCTCGCATGAAGTAAGACATTTTTCCGTTCAGTAATTTTTTGGGAGCATGATAGTGCGGTTTTTTTTGGATGACGTTCAGCTAATAATATCATCATGATTATCTGACATAATAGAGATAGTATAATTTTATTATGATAAAGAGTTCATTTGGCAGTAAAATGAAGCCTCATTCATATTTTTATAATAAGTATTTGCAGAGTTATGATTTTTATTGTAACAGTATGCAACAGAGGATTTTTGCTGGCTGGTCGCAGGGTTAATTTGATTATCCATAGTGTCATAAGCAGTTTCTGTAATGCTATTGCAAATTATGGGGATGAGACTATCACAATAGTATTACAATATTTATACATACTACTTGACTAAACGGTTGTATTATGGTGTATATATTGCAGTATAATACATCATTCTCTACTAAACAGTTATTTTGTGTATGTATACTGTTATGTTGTTCCCGTTTTTGCTAAATAAATTTGATTTGTTTAACAGCTTTTGCTTTAATATTGTAATAGTAATACTGCGGTCAGAGTAATACAAAAATGAAACTATTTGCGTTAGTTAATCCTGCCATCACTGTTGGTTCTGTTGCTTGCAGGCATACGTGCGACTGACTTCTATGGCAACTTCTACATGTCAAACACGACGGATGTAGAGCTTGGTGCCATGGACAGTGATAAGTCCGTCACCGTTGAGATTCGCCATGACGACAAGCTAAACGAGGCAGAGGGCGCTACGGTGCAGGCCGCCTGTTTGTACACAAACGTGATTGGCCAGCGGCGATTACGAGTACTCAACCTCTCGTTCAATTGTTGCATGCAACTCGCTGACATGTTCAGAAGCTGTGAACTCGACACTGTGATCAACGTAATGTCAAAGCAAGGTCAGTATTGATCTATACATTTTTTCTGTTTCTCGTTAGGCATTTGTGAGCATTTTATTAACACTGTGCGTCCTAATGATAACATGCAGTGTTTTGAATCTGCGTTATGATGGTACTGTGTATTGGGTTATGCGTACAGCGTGTTTTCAGCTATGGTTTTGTGAAATTAAATGTGGTTTTAAAAATGAGTGTGGTTTTATGAGGATTTCACTGAGACATCCGTGAAATATTGCAGGTATACGACAGACGTTGAATGGCACTCCAAAGATGGTGCGTGAGACAATAACAAACCAGTGCGCCCAGATCCTCGCATGCTACCGCAAGAATTGTGCAACGCCGTCATCAGCTGGCCAGCTCATCCTTCCTGAGTGTATGAAACTACTGCCTGTCTACACCAACTGTGTCATCAAGAGCAACATCCTGCAGGGAGGTGAGCGTTCTCGTTGTAGTTGGCTTACAGCATGGGTTGGCTGTTTTTGAAGAGATGGTAATTAATTTGTCGTGACCTTTTCATTATCGAAGGATCTAGTTGACTGGAGAATTGGTCCTTGATGGTGGAACCAGATTGGTATTTGAGATATATAGATTTTAACATGTTTAATTTATTTAGTGATTGTGGTATCACCATTTGTCCATCATCCACCCTGCCTCATCGTCCGCCAATAGCTCCCATACCTAAGAAACTGTTGAGGATCTAATTTGGTATAAACGTATCTCTGGGCACTGCTACAATGCACTAGAAATTTTTATTTGGTTGGATCTTTCTGAAGACCACAAAACCTTTATCAAATTGTGAAAATTTTATCATATGGTATATAGGTAGTACACAAATTATTTTTATTTGATTAAATGTTTCTTAGGGCACCTCAGGGCCTCCATAAAATCTACATATCCACATTTTGCCTGTGTCTGCCTAAACAGGCTGGGAACGAATACCTATATGTTTGAGACTGCCTTACTTGACCCCCCAACTATGCAGGCTAGGTGGCCTGCCTGGAAAGCATAGCTAATTAATATTCCATATGTGGCAGGCAGCTCCTGCAGGTTTTAATTAAGTTGTACCCTCAAGACTATTGATTTCCTGTAGATACACGAGGACTTTATGTTGATGCTTATTTAATTATCTGTAAAATGGTATGACTGTGATATATTGTTTGTCACCTCTAGTTGACAAACATATACAATTAATATTCTGAACAGCTGTACAATGAAATATCATACACTTTATTTTATTTGCAGGTGCAGATCTGACAACAGATGACCGAAGTTATCTGATGCATCTGGTCAACGCGATGCCAGTCATAGACTCGGCCTGCTTCTTCTACCCTCGGCTGTTACCACTTGTAAGTGCACAGTGTTAGTCACCCCAGTGCATCCTGTCAAACCTTTGGTTTGTGTAGACCTCAATGTAGTGTTTTAACAGTAACAACCCATTGCATCCCGCTCACTGGCATGGAATGTGTAAGATGCATGCACACAAATACAACTGATGGTAGAAGAAGAAAGAAATGGCACAACAAGAAGATGAGTTTTATTACAAGAAAAATACAGATAGCCATATTATTTTCCTGCACATTCTTCATTGAGCCATGAAATATGGGGCATATCACCGCAGCAGAGAAACATCTAAGTTCATATCATTGCAGCAGAGAAACATCTAAGTTCATATCATTGCAGCAGAGGAACATCTAAGTTCATATCACTGCAGCAGAGGAACATCTAAGTTCATATCACTGCAGCAGAGGAACATCTAAGTTCATATCACTGCAGCAGAGGAACGTCTAAGTTCATATCACAGCAGCAGAGGAACGTCTAAGTTCATATCACTGCAGCAGAGGAACGTCTAAGTTCATATCACTGCAGCAGAGAAACATCTAAGTTCATATCACTGCAGCAGAGAAACATCTAAGTTCATATCATTGCAGCAGAGGAACATCTAAGTTCATATCACTGCAGCAGAGGAACGTCTAAGTTCATATCACTGCAGCAGAGGAACGTCTAAGTTCATATCACTGCAGCAGAGAAACATCTAAGTTCATATCACTGCAGCAGAGAAACATCTAAGTTCATATCACTGCAGCAGAGGAACATCCAAGTTCATATCATTGCAGCAGAGGAACATCTAAGTTCATATCACTGCAGCAGAGGAACATCTAAGTTCATATCACTGCAGCAGAGGAACTTCTAAGTTCATATCACTGCAGCAGAGGAACGTCTAAGTTCATATCACTGCAGCAGAGGAACATCTAAGTTCATATCACTGCAGCAGAGGAACATCTAAGTTCATATCACTGCAGCAGAGGAACGTCTAAGTTCATATCACTGCAGCAGAGGAACATCTAAGTTCATATCACTGCAGCAGTGGAACGTCTAAGTTCATATCATTGCAGCAGAGGAACATCTAAGTTCATATCACTGCAGCAGAGGAACATCTAAGTTCATATCACTGCAGCAGAGGAACGTCTAAGTTCATATCACTGCAGCAGAGGAACATCTAAGTTCATATCACTGCAGCAGAGGAACGTCTAAGTTCATATCACTGCAGCAGAGGAACGTCTAAGTTCATATCACTGCAGCAGAGGAACGTCTAAGTTCATATCACTGCAGCAGAGGAACGTCTAAGTTCATATCACTGCAGCAGAGGAACGTCTAAGTTCATATCACTGCAGCAGAGGAAGATCTAAGTTCATATCACTGCAGCAGAGGAACGTCTAAGTTCATATCACTGCAGCAGAGGAACGTCTAAGTTCATATCACTGCAGCAGAGGAACATCTAAGTTCATATCACTGCAGCAGAGGAACGTCTAAGTTCATATCACTGCAGCAAGAACAAGGGTAATACCAGCGGAGTCTAAGTTCATATCACTGCAGCAGAGGAAGGTCTAAGTTCATATCACTGCAGCAGAGGAACATCTAAGTTCATATCACTGCAGCAGAGGAACGTCTAAGTTCATATCACTGCAGCAGAGGAACGTCTAAGTTCATATCACTGCAGCAGAGGAACGTCTAAGTTCATATCACTGCAGCAGAGGAACGTCTAAGTTCATATCACTGCAGCAGAGGAACGTCTAAGTTCATATCACTGCAGCAGAGGAACGTCTAAGTTCATATCACTGCAGCAGAGGAACGTCTAAGTTCATATCACTGCAGCAGAGGAACGTCTAAGTTCATATCACTGCAGCAGAGGAACGTCTAAGTTCATATCACTGCAGCAGAGGAACGTCTAAGTTCATATCACTGCAGCAGAGGAACGTCTAAGTTCATATCACTGCAGCAGAGGAACGTCTAAGTTCATATCACTGCAGCAGAGGAACGTCTAAGTTCATATCACTGCAGCAGAGGAACGTCTAAGTTCATATCACTGCAGCAGAGGAACGTCTAAGTTCATATCACTGCAGCAGAGGAACTCTAAGTTCATATCACTGCAGCAGAGGAACGTCTAAGTTCATATCACTGCAGCAGAGGAACGCTAAGTTCATATCACTGCAGCAGAGGAACGTCTAAGTTCATATCACTGCAGCAGGGAACGTCTAAGTTCATATCACTGCAGCAGAGGAACATCTAAGTTCATATCACTGCAGCAGAGGAACGTCTAAGTTCATATCACTGCAGCAGAGGAACGTCTAAGTTCATATCACTGCAGCAGAGGAACGTCTAAGTTCATATCACTGCAGCAGAGGAACGTCTAAGTTCATATCACTGCAGCAGAGGAACGTCTAAGTTCATATCACTGCAGCAGAGGAACGTCTAAGTTCATATCACTGCAGCAGAGGAACGTCTAAGTTCATATCACTGCAGCAGAGGAACGTCTAAGTTCATATCACTGCAGCAGAGGAACGTCTAAGTTCATATCACTGCAGCAGAGGAACGTCTAAGTTCATATCACTGCAGCAGAGGAACGTCTAAGTTCATATCACTGCAGCAGAGGAACGTCTAAGTTCATATCACTGCAGCAGAGGAACGTCTAAGTTCATATCACTGCAGCAGTGGAACGTCTAAGTTCATATCACTGCAGCAGAGGAACGTCTAAGTTCATATCACTGCAGCAGTGGAACATCTAAGTTCATATCACTGCAGCAGAGGAACGTCTAAGTTCATATCACTGCAGCAGAGGAACGTCTAAGTTCATATCACTGCAGCAGAGGAACGTCTAAGTTCATATCACTGCAGCAGAGGAACGTCTAAGTTCATATCACTGCAGCAGAGGAACATCTAAGTTCATATCACTGCAGCAGAGGAACATCTAAGTTCATATCACTGCAGCAGAGGAACATCTAAGTTCATATCACTGCAGCAGAGGAACGTCTAAGTTCATATCACTGCAGCAGAGGAACATCTAAGTTCATATCACTGCAGCAGAGGAACATCTAAGTTCATATCACTGCAGCAGAGGAACATCTAAGTTCATATCACTGCAGCAGAGGAACATCTAAGTTCATATCACTGCAGCAGAGGAACATCTAAGTTCATATCACTGCAGCAGAGGAACATCTAAGTTCATATCACTGCAGCAGAGGAACATCTAAGTTCATATCACTGCAGCAGAGGAACGTCTAAGTTCATATCACTGCAGCAGAGGAACGTCTAAGTTCATATCACTGCAGCAGAGGAACGTCTAAGTTCATATCACTGCAGCAGAGGAACGTCTAAGTTCATATCACTGCAGCAGAGGAACATCTAAGTTCATATCACTGCAGCAGTGGAACGTCTAAGTTCATATCACTGCAGCAGAGGAACGTCTAAGTTCATATCACTGCAGCAGAGGAACTTCTAAGTTCATATCACTGCAGCAGTGGAACGTCTAAGTTCATATCATTGCAGCAGAGGAACGTCTAAGTTCATATCACTGCAGCAGAGGAACTTCTAAGTTCATATCACTGCAGCAGAGGAACGTCCAAGTCATATCACTGCAGCAAAGGAACGTCTAAGTTCATATCACTGCAGCAGAGGAACATCTAAGTTCATATCACTGCAGCAGAGGAACATCTAAGTTCATATCACTGCAGCAGAGGAACGTCCAAGTCATATCACTGCAGCAAAGGAACATCTAAGTTCATATCACTGCAGCAAAGGCATGTCTAAGTTCATATCTACCAAAGGATAGCGGAATGCTCTATATTAGATTGGTCAATGTGACCCTGTGTCAAGCAATCATGTTTCTCTCTTCATTATTCTATATAATGTGTTTAGATTCTTGGATATCTTTACACTCTCATGTTGCAGCGGCATTGCTGCTTTATGTATATATTTAGAAACTCTGGTGCACTGAGACTGTTACATTAGATGGTTGTGTGTTGTCTTTCAGCATGATGTCGATATGAACTCTGACAGTCTGCCGACAGCCATACGGTGTTCATACGAGCGAATCAACGATGTTGGTGTCTACCTCCTCGGTTAGTGCCGCTCTCAAACACTGCCTCTTATGTTCTAATGTAAGGTGTTGTCTGTGAGAAAGCCTGTTTTAAATGACGACCTAATTTTAATGTGAATTGTGTGACAGTATGCCATGTATAAATTTGTATTACCAATTGGCTAAACCGTTCGAAATTATATTATAGTGCAGGCACTAACTGCGTGTCCTAATGTTTTTTTCCCATTTTAACAAAAACCTGAACACCTATAATAGATCTATCAGAAAAGTTGTTTTGAGTGAAGTTCTTACAAAAATAGATTAACAACATTCGAATGTCATAAAAAATGCCTGCATCAAAAACTGTCTGCACTAAATAAAGAGCTCTCTAACAAGAGCATGTTACATCAGTCAGTGTAAGATCATGTGGTAATGCTGGTGGGTTTGTCTGCCATCAGTAACTTTCTGAACATGTAATTTCTGATGTAAGAATGCAAATCGATTGAACAGGGGTTTACTGACATAAACTTTAATTAAGAAAATGGTAAATAAGTCTTCATTTTCATTAAGTTGTACAATAGCTACTTTTTTTCCAAAAACTACAGATCATATCATCAATGAGCTTTTCAACAGTCGTTGTTTCAATGTCTTGATGATATGACACTGCATTTTATACAGAGCCACGCGAGAATGTTGCTGTTTTCAACCAGGGCTGAATAAAAACTGTTGGACACATGTAGAATGTTACCGTGTAACATTCCCATCATAGCCACTGGCATTGCACTAGATTAGGTGAGGTCACTGTGACATCGTTGTTGCAGAGAACGGCCTGGTGATGTACCTGTGGATCGGCATCAACGTGTCCCACGACTGGCTGCAGGGGGTCTTTGGTGTTCAGTCCGCCGCACAGGTCGACATTGATAAGGTAGGTACAGTCGTCCCACACTGCTGCCCACCAGCTTTATGCAGAGACCCATCCACCCGCCATTTGCACGGGTGGTGGATGGGTAAAAATGAAGGAGCAAAAAAGGTCTTCCAAAATGATAGATATTGTCAGTTACGCTTTAAAAATGGGTGTCACAATGTCATGTATGTTTGTAGTTTATTTCAGGTCACAAAGCACATCTCAAATGGCTTGTATATGAGTTAACATAAATGAGTGTCCACCAAAAAATGTGACTGGCAAAAATTTGTTTCTGCCTAACGCCCACTATTTGTATTAATGAAAACTCCCTTGTAATTTCAATGTATTGCTTGTCTTATTTTAGAAACAGTGCTAATGAAAGTGTTCATTGCAACAATTGTTCATTTGTACAAATTTGTTGTTTTGTTTCCGTGAAAATGTAGCATAAACTATTAATTATCTTGAACTTGGATGAGTCACTTTTCTGTGAAAAATATGGCAAAAATAGCTCCTTTCGTATACAGCATGACATACCGGGGTATGTCTATTAATACTTGCAATTTAGTCAGTCCTCATTTGACAAACGTTGCTTGGGTAGCCACAACTGTTTACTGCGAATGGTGAGACTAAGTGTTCTGGCAATGATTGCAGACAACCCTACAGCATCTTGACAACCCTCTGTCCCGGCGCATCTGTGACATCATTGAGAAGGTCAGATCGCAACGACATAGATATATGAAGGTGAGACACTGCGACACACCTTAGTTTCTGTGCTGTCCACTGATACTGATGACCCCTGTCTAATGGCCACTCCACAGTGGTGACTGAACCACCAATACTCACCTGACCCCGATTGTACTTTGTTATGAGATAATGATGATGAACATTAATAATGATGAACATTAATGATATATATGTGTGTGTATGCCTGTCAAATATTACATGTTCTGTCCTGTTATACTGCCAACCTCTGTCTA
The DNA here is from genome assembly GCA_025642075.2 of Ridgeia piscesae. Classification (NCBI taxonomy): domain Eukaryota; kingdom Metazoa; phylum Annelida; class Polychaeta; order Sabellida; family Siboglinidae; genus Ridgeia; species Ridgeia piscesae. The sequence goes on from JAODUO010000041.1 coordinate 567,252, forward strand.
GTAACCACTCCATTAGTACTAGCAATCCCGTCTAATCTCCATTCTACAGTTGTGACCAGTTGTGTATTTAGGAGAGAATATTGGCCAGTGTACAACATTCTTGCTGCAGCTATATATTAACACAAACTGATGGGTGATTAAGCTTGTCCAGCTTTGTTGAGATTTATTATAGATATTTTATGTAATATGTCTTGTAGTCCCTAAATGGTGATGCTATTTTTTCCATGATATATGTTCGTAATTAAGATCACAGAATTAAGAATTGTGGTATGGAGAAAGTGACAAATTTAACTGATGCTGCTAGGCTAGTGCGGGGCTTAAAATTTGTTTAGCCAATTTGGCTAAAGGTCAGAAATTTCTTTAGCCAAATGAGATTTTCTTTAGCCATTGTTTTTAAGTCAAAGCACAATGTAATATTATATAGAATGCTGTACATTATCCACTACAAAACACATAATATTTATTACCTAAACATTAACAACACGATTAGCAATAACAGCATATAAAACAAACTATATACTTGTAATATAATTAAAAAGAAATTTTTTCAACCATAACAAAAGCTGAATAACAGTTAAGAATTTTGCAAATACCCAAAATTAATGGGACATCTTTGATCTATAAAAGTTGAAAGATAACAAGGCTGTCTAATTTAGAAAAATCTCTAGATGCTGTATATAAATGATAAAACATGTTTTTGACATGCATCTTTCTCTCTGTAATGTGTTCTGGTTATAAGACTTGTCAAATATACATGAATCAACAATATATTGATATTTTGTTGAATATTTACCAGACGGCACATCGATTATTTAATGGTCATGCCATGTGACTGCGTTGACACTGAGCGATAATAGGGAATCTGTCAGTTACATCGTTGGGTACTCGACTCAGATTTGTACCTAGTGTCATCCAGCAGGTCCCCATTGTCCAGGCAATACAATTCTTAATTAATTTAAGCCATGCTATTGTCTCTAAGTCCATAAGGGAGTAAGTGACCTGTTGTTTACCCTGCTTGGCACATCACGCTGACTGGTTATTTGGGTCGGTATGATGTGTGATCGTTTAGGCAGCTTCAACAGAACCTGGCGGTGAATAACTCAGTCATGTACTGCTGATAACGTCAATAATAAAGACCAACATAACATTTCGCCATAGTATTTCGGCAGAAGAGTTTTATTTTCACCAAATAGCAAACCGTTTCACCTCATTAGCGATCGACAGCGCTAGCCTAGTGCTGAGGCCACGTCAACCATCTGACAGACGGATGTTTTAGATATTGTTTTGGTTTTGCAGTTGACAATTGTGCGGCAACGGGACAAGCTGGAGCCGCTGTTCCAGCAGTACCTGATGGAGGACCGCTCCTCCAACGGCTCCGCGTCCTACGTCGACTACCTGTGCCACATCCACAAGGAGATCCGTAATCTGCTCAGCTAAAGTCAGCTGTGGCAGTATGTGTTCCACGGGTGTGGAGAAGCGCTGATTGGACACATGAATTTACCTAGGAAATTGCACCCGTGTTGATGTGCATCTCTGACGTCGCTGCTTTGTTGATGAGATAACACGAGATGGTCTGTTGTCCAGTGTCGACTAAGTATGTTAAACGGCAGTGGATCTAGGTGTGTAGGGGTTGTTACTTTGATGATGTCGTGAACGATGCATTGAGAGGACAGGTGTGGTTCACTTGTTCCTGCATTTGTGTTGTCTGTTATGCCGAGTTGAGAGTGCAGTGCAGCAGACGAGATAGCAGCATTCACTCTGTAACCTCTGCAGCCGTTATCATTCGATTTTATAATTACACTCCAGTCGAGATAATGAGTTTTAGATAGCTTGCAATGATACGCATGCGCGCACCAGTAGCGACAAGCAGTCATCGAGTGTTGTGCAGGGAGACTTTGAACAATGTACAGTACATGAATACGCAAATACTGTACAAACATACATGCGAGCAATAAAATGTGTTATAACAATGTTGTGCAAAACAAATATGCCAGTAGCAAGTTTGGCTAACAGTTTGGCCATGGATTGTGTGCAGGTGCACCAGTGATTTACAACAAGTTTCCAAGTATCCTTGCAACAGGTAATATGACGAATGTTTTATATGCTCTTATAGAATCATTATTTCTATATATAAATAATATTACCTAGTAGGTGGCACTGGCTCATGTTGTATATACACTGGAGATGCTGTGAAAGATACACAGAAAGGCATTCTACATACAAGGGTAAATATTTCTGACGTTCTGCTTGCTATGTTTAGCACATGACATTTCAAAGGCTATGGGATTGAAAGGAAGTAAATTTACATTATGCTGTTAATGGGTCGTATTTATTTGTGTTTGGCAAATTTGGTGTTGCACATCTATGACATGTGCAGCTTTTAATGTATGAAACTATATAGCATTTCTTCATACTGATGACTTCAATTGAGGTAATCTGCCTGGAAAACTGTTACTCGATTGAGCATTTTGAATGCGACGAATTACAATAAATATATGTGATAATCTGGTTGTATTTTTCTGGATGAATATAAACTAACCTGTTGTCAGCATTGGACTTTGAAATGTTTGTGACATTTGCTTCTTAATTTATTGTATATGGTAAACTAATTTAATTTAAATCTGTAGAAATTGTCATTATTTCAGAAATAGCAAAAAAATTCAGTTATTGTGCCTTATTTAACTGCTTTCATAACGTTACAATGAACTTTTATGTCGCATTCTGGCATGCCATGGCTAGCATGTTCAATTTTACTCTACTAACAAAAAAGGGTTGCTTGCAGTATTTATGTGCATTATACTACTAATATATACTTTTACAGCAATAAGGTGCTGAAGCAATCAAATGAAATGGAGAAAAAAATGGCCAAAAACAGTTAGATTTGTAATCTTTTATGAGAAAATATCTGCTATATTTACATAAAAATCTTAATATGTTACTTGAATAATGTATTTCTTACACACACGTGCCAGCACACATGCACATATTCAGAGACATAAATTATATTTTGCTAAATTGTACAACTGATGCATGTTCATTCATGGTAGTGGGTCTAACAACTTATAGTGCCTTGCTGTCTATACACTTGTACCTGACCACAACTAGTTCCTGACCATTGCTGATTCCTGACCAACACAAGTGTATTATCACCACAGATGACTGACCACAATTAATGTTTGACAACATAATACATCACCAAACTTGCATTGTTCTTTCTGAAAAGTTGCAATCCTCTATTGGTAATGTCTCCTGGTTGTCGAGGTGGCGACATTGTTTTGAATTAATTTGTTAGGAAAATAAAGTCTCATGTCTGGCTTTATCTGACCAAAAATAATCAATATATTAGCATTTTAATAATTTCAAATACTGCCAATACCTGCTAGCCCCATCCAGCTAGCCTGCTTGATCTATTATACACATTTCTCACACAAAAGTCTATTTCAAATATCACTAGTTTAAAGGTATCACATTACAACACACAGCAACACAAAAATCAACAGTACTCTGACTCCTGAATCAACCGAATAAAGAAACAATGGATAAGAACACATTCATTTTATATTTGCAGCCAATAGAAAATGTTTTTATACTGTCTCCGTACGTGGAACATCAATTTTGTTCCAATCCAGTGATGGATTTTTTAATATCGGTGAGTTCTGCAAAGTAGAGACTATGCGGATGACAAGCGTTTATTTATTGTTATGTATTGGAAAATCTAATGCAGTTGTACAAGCAACATTTGCTAGACAACATATCGTATCAGTGCAACAGAGTCATGGTTAGACCCCTCAGTTAAAAACGGAGAAATTTTCCCAGAACACTTTAATGTTTTTAGAAAAGACAGGGAAACAAGCACCACTGGAGGGGGGGTATTCCAAATATCCAAAGCTGATCTCATCACAACTCATCTAACAAACTTAAACACTAACAGTGAGAGCATTTGGACAGAAACTGAAATAAAAGGAATGAAACCCATAATCATATGCACCTTCTATCGTGCCCCACATGACTCTCAAGGAACTCAAATTGAAGAACTAGATCTATCTCTATCTAAATTAGGAAACAAAATAAACACACATAATGTCATAATTACCGGCGATTTCAATCTTCCTAACATAAACTGGGAAAATCACCATGTCACACCTAACAGTGGATATAGTACAGTTGCTGCCAACAAACTAATCTCCCTTGTAGAGGAACATGGACTAATCCAACATGTCAATGAACCCACACGTAAACAAGGAAATGCCAACAATATCCTAGATCTTGTCTTCACAAATAAACCTGGGTTAATAAAGAAACTAAATGTAGTAGACGGCATAGCAGACCACAACACAATTATCATTGATGTAAATATCTCACCCAAACGCAAACATCGCCCCAAACGAAAAATTTTCATCAGAAATAAAGCTGACCACCTTAACATCCAGAAATCTCTCGATGACTTCACACATGAATACTTCTCTTTAAACCAAAACATGACAGTCAATGACAAATGGAACCTTATTTCAACAAAAATCATCAACATTATGAAACACTATGTACCAGTCCGTCTTACAACTTCCAGATACAACCTTCCCTGGTTCAATAAAGACTTGAAAAAAATGTGCAAAAGAAAGAAACGATTATATAAGAAAGCAAAAATATCTAGAAATCCAGAAGACTGGCAAGAGTTTTGTAACATCAGGAAAGACATGCACAAACACCTTCGTTCTGCTAGACTGTCCTATATAAATCAATTCCTAACAACTGCAATAACAGACAAACCGAAAGCATTCTGGAGTTTCATTTCCAAACTTAGACAAGATAACCAGGGTATTGGGGACCTCAACATTGCGGGAAACATAATTAGCGATGACAAGCAAAAAGCAGAAGCCTTAGGCAATCAGTTCAAAAGTGTCTTCACATATGAAGGAAATTCCAAGCTGCCAAATCTGAATGACAGCCCACATGGAAAAATACCCGAATTAACAATTTCACTTAAAGGAGTACATGACCAACTATCAAAAATTAACACCTCTAAATCGCAAGGACCAGATGGCATTCCACCATGGTTTCTAAACAGATATGCCTACCACCTAACACCAATAATACATGATATCTTCCAATCATCAGTTGACTCTGGTCAAGTCCCCAAAGCCTGGAACGAAGCAAACATAACAGCAATTTTCAAGAAAGGAAACAGGGCAGAAACTTCAAACTACAGACCAATATCCTTAACACCTGTGATTTCTAAACTTCTTGAACACATAATTCATAGCCACATCATGAAACACCTTGAACAACATCACATCCTAACTGACCACCAACATGGTTTTCGTGCAAAAAGATCAACAGAAACTCAATTAATTCAAACTGTCCATGACATAAGCAAATATCTAGATGAAAAGAAATCTGTAGACATGGCCATTCTAGACTTCACTAAAGCATTCGACAAAGTTCCACATAAAAGACTAATCCACAAACTAAAATACTATGGGATCACAGGCCCAATATCGTCATGGATAGAAAGCTTCCTTGCAGAAAGAACTCAACAGGTTGTAATAAATGGATCAGCATCCAAACCAATTAAAGTCACCTCAGGGGTACCACAGGGAACCGTACTGGGGCCCTTACTTTTCTTACTGTACATAAATGATCTACCCAACAATCTCACTTCAAACGTTCGCCTTTTTGCAGATGACTGCCTACTATATCAACCAATTAAATCAGACAATGACATTTCTCTCCTCCAAAATGATCTAATCAAACTTGAAGAATGGCAAAACACCTGGCTTATGAAATTCAATCCCACCAAATGCTTCACAATGACATTAGCCTCAAGAAAACCGACACCAAATATTTACACCTTCTGTGGCCAACAACTTAAATCTGTTCAATCACATTGTTATCTTGGTGTACAAATATCAAATACATTAAATTGGACAGCACAATGCAACTCAGTCGCTAGGAAAGCACAACAGACTCTAGGAGTCATTAGGAGAAATCTAAATCAATGCCCAACCCACATTAAGTCAATAGCCTACACAACCCTTGTCCGACCAATACTTGAATATGCATCAGCATCATGGGATCCACACTGCCTAAAACATATTAAAACCTTAGAAAGAATCCAAAGACAAGCTGCCAGATTTTGTACACATAACTATTCTAGAAAACCAGGAACAGTAACCCAACTTTTTAAAGACCTCCAGTGGGACACCCTCCAAACAAGAAGAAAAATTAAAAGACTTAGCATAATATACAAAATGGAACATAACCTTATAGATATCCCGCTAGATCACTATATCCAACACAACACTAGAACCTCACGTAAACATGACAGTCAGTTCTTGCAAATTAGATACTCTGCAAACATATTTGGAAGCAGCTTCTTCCCAGCAACAATTAAGGAATGGAATTCTCTCCCCTCAAACACTGTCTCAAGTAAATCACTAAAATCATTTCAGAATAGTTTAATCCAACATTTTAACAATTAAGTCAGATGACCCACCATGCGCACTGGCGTGATGTGTCCCTAGGACATTTTGCCAGTTAAGATACAGATACAGATAGTGGACTTTCACCTATGCTGTATCGCAGTCAGTGGTGCCAGTGGTTTGATGCGGATAAGCCATGAACTAATAGCTCCTTTCGACCAAATGCACCCTGGGATAGTTTGGAGTAGCCATCTTGTTTATTTGCATGAAACCGAAGCTGAAAAATCGAAGGACAGCAGTTTATTGTACACACAGGATGAATGCCACTTCAGCTAAGTACTGTGTTTAACTTAGAATGTGATTATCTACCGAAAGTGACACCATCAACGCCAAATTATTATGTTTTTATACTAATATCGGACTTGCGCTTCGGGGTCACCAAGGAAGCCAACAACTTGACAAGCGGGCTACACCGCAGAACTAGCCGGAAATTGAAGAATGCCAATGTTTACACTATGCCAAATCATAAACAACACACTTGAGGAAACGACACACTGCCGATATAATGACAGGAAGATACGTTAGGAAGCCGATGCCACTGGAAGTGTGAGTAACAGTTTTGGGTTTGTTGTTTTGTTTTCAGAAACAGTGGTGACACGGCTTGCTGCCAGCACAAGTTGTGTCAGGAAACATGCATGATATTAAGTTCCACAACTTGACGACATGTGGCAGCACCCTAGTTTCTCAACAGGACACCATGTGGCAACGCCTTTAGTCATTAAAATATCCCTGAAAAAAACTTTAAACACACTTAAGTGCATGATGATGATAAGAATGTGCAACTGACCGGGGCGCTGCCTCTGTACTTGCCGGAACGATTGCCAGCTTGGGCGGAGTGAGTGCCGGAACATAAAATATCTTTGATCACTATAATGGAACGTGTGTTGATCAGTATGGCGACAATGTGTAGAATATAAGGTATATTTATGAGCGATGGAATGAGGGTGTGAGTGACGGAAATTAAGCCGATGGCCCTAAATTGGCAACTTTTTATGGCTGTTCCATGTATTTAACATAACCCTATCGTTGTTCCGTCGCTCACAAATATATCTTATTAATTTATAATATATGTTGTTGTTATACTGTTACTAATAGATTCATGCATTTACATTCCGGCACTTGTTCCAGCAATTACAGAGGCCCAGAACAACTTCACAGATTTCATGGATGCTCTTGCCTATCCATCCATTGTTGAGTTTAGGTGCCCCTAGTGGAATATACTCTGTAACATGAAATACGTGTGTAAGCCTGCCGGGAAAAAACCTCCATAAGTGTTCTTTTTAATTCATTAGCATACAATCAATTTGAAAATGTGAAACATTCATGCAGCAGGTCATTTACACAAAGCCTATCAGTAACTTATGTGGTGATTGGTGAATGCATGTCACATCTCAAGTTAATGCATAGTTCTAAAGGTGATAAAATGAACTTCAAGGATTGCAGTTATCTAAAAGGGAATGTAAGGTTGAGTTGTGTTGTTGAGAGCAAAAATGCAGTTAATACTTTTTCATAAGTGTTAATTGATTCAAAGGAAATACACAGACTCTACTTATGCAAACACATGATCAAGAATCATAAGAACGGTTCCCTCCCAAAAACATTGACCACTTTCCTTGTAGTAATTGCTTTTTGTGGGCTTATTCCAGGGGGTTTATTTCAGTATAACGTGCCCTGTTTGTAATGCGGTTCTAGTTCATGGACGATGACTGTAAGGTTGGATGTTTTCTGGACAGAGAAATGGACATTCTGTTTAAATGGACAGGTTTGCCAGGATGTGAAGTGTAAAGTTCTGCATGAGCAGTCTGGCCGTAAAGGCTACCCGGTACTAGTACTAGTTAAACCCATAACAAATTAACGTAATCCATTTGACTCCTCAGGGATGTTTGGAGAACAGGGAGACACAATGAGTGGAGTTACAACTACAAGTCTCACCTTGGTTGCTTTGTGATATTTCCGATAATACGGGACATTGAATAAACATATAAAAATGTTAGCCTCTTGATAACCCAAAGGCTCCACCTAGTAAAATATAATGCAGCACAATGCAAGAATACCACCTAAACAGTATCTTGAAGATATCATATATTCTTTCATAATTCATACACTGATGCATCAAAACATTCAGCCTCAGTCAATCCTGGAGGATTACTCGAAAATCAACGAGACACATTATGGCAAAACACTTCAATCACATTAAGATATACATGCTTCTTGGAATTTGTTGGATGTAACGTACTGCATATATGCACTTATATAACTGACAACAAAGTTAGAACAGAAGAGCATGCACCAGAAAATTACAACTTGTTATCATAGAAAAAAAATTATACATATTGCTTGGAATCTGTCATCTTTGTGGTAACACTGATGCAGTGTTCTTATATATGTGGCTTTAGAACACTATATATTGCATGTTGAACATGTATGCACCAATACAATTGTCTCCTGTATATTAATTATTTAGCTAAAATCTTGACTACTGACCACCAGTGCACAGATTCTGTGAATTAGTATTCTGCATGAACATTTCCCTTGGGGGTTAAATGCTGGTCTAAATAGACCACCCACTCAATAGGCTGTGCTCTAGTCAGATCACTTGGTGATTTCCATCAACTCAGCAATATCTACATCTCTAACTATTCTGGTCTTCCGCTGCAACTTTCGTACACCGTCAGCTGTCTATCTCTGCCCGTTATTCACAACATATATTACCGCTGTGACACTGACATTACTATACTGTTGTCACTGTTGTATGTCAGTGTAGTTTGGTATGTGATTATGAGCCAATGCTTTACTGGCATCTAACAAGAGTGCATATATGTTACTGCTATTAATTTTGCATTATGATAACTGTTTGTCTCCATCTTAACATACCTGCAGTGAGTAGTGGATATATGTGGTTTAAATCCAAATTGCAAGTGCGATGTTGCAAGCACATTTTGTTCCTTTGATATTATACCAACACAAACAGTTTATAAACTATAACATTTGAAGTTATAAAAACGTTTTGAAACTGTTCACATTCAGTTACTTATTTTGTTCTACTCTTTTCCTATGGAAGTGTGGTCAGAGTGAGGCTGGTCTGGAGACTGAACCTCGAGTTCTCATGGCAACCATCATATATTGTATGAAATAAATCTGCAATTTGAAATCTTTGAACATTAGTATACCTGATAGTGGTAAAGTAATTGGTTGCAGATTAATCTTTTAATACACGGCAAAACACATTTTACATATAACCAGAGCAATGACCAAGAAGGTAAACAGATCCATACTTCCTGGTCTTTTCAGTATAAATACAAACTGCTTAAGAGTGAACTAATATCACATTTTGAGAATATACTCATATTGCATGTTTGAGTATGATCAAAAGACACATACAATTTTAGTTAAACCTCCCATTAGTTAATAGGGTGCCACGTGTAAATATGTAATCACTTGTTGGGGAATTGTAGTATTCTTGATGGAAGTGTGTAACGTTGGTAGAAAGCTGACATACTTCTAGAGAGTTGCAGCCTTTGCGTAATGTTGCTGATGCTGGTGGGCATGCATGCATCTTCCCTGCATTGATTGGGCAGCAATAAGCTGTGTAATCAATAACTGTAAGCTGTTGAAATGTCAACATTATCTTTACATGTTTGCACCATCATTGACACAAACTTGCTGGCAATGTGTTACTTTTTAAATACCTTCATACTATTGTTAGATAAGTGTTGCGTAATAATGTTAGTTCGTAAATCGTTAAATTTAGCTCCATGGAATTGTTTTAAAGTTATGTTGGGTGAGACGATGAAGCCAGTAGATGTATGTGCAGTTGTCTATGGTGATTACATACATTTACAACAGTGTAGATGGAGTGTTTCAAGCAGAGGTTTCCACAAAGTTGCTGATGTACAATTTCTACATAACTTGTAATAATTGATGTAGATGCAACCCTTCGAATGAATAACTCAACACAAACCAAATAGAAGTCAACTGTAAACATTATTGTTATACCTTGTCTAGTTGTCTTGGTATGAACTCTTGTATCCAGCATGCATTGGAGAATATATACAATACAGGTGAAAACTATGTTTAATGGCAGCATGAAATGTAAAATGGTAAAGTAGTAAACTGATAGATAATAAACCAGTGTAATGATTTCCGAGATGTGTGGGCAAAAATGTACCGAGTCTAGTATCCAGGGTAAGTGAGTCCTCACACCACTTCAGTTCACACACCACAGTCCACACTGCACTGTGACTACAGTCCACACACCACAGTCCACATTCTACAGTTTACCCACTATAGTCCATATTCCACAGTTTACCCACTATAGTCCATTTTCCACAGTCCATAGTCCACTAACTGAAACCACAATTTAGACTCATGAAATGTGACCACACCTACTCCACATTCCACACTTTGTGCACAGGTCTATTATCTAGTCGCTTCAGAAGGCACTGGTTGTCATGTAGACATGTACTAGCTGAACTTGAACAACACAGTTTAGTTATTACCACATAATTGACCGTATGGTAGATATGATTGGTGTATCATATGAAACTAATTGCATTAATTAAAACATGTTTTATCCTGTTGGTTGTGTGAAGACATCTGCCAGTGGCAGTGGCTTGTTTGACTGGTGGCAAACCATTGATGCTAAGATCTGACATTGATCCTCTGCAGCCAGTGTCATATGCAATAGTGATAACTCTAGTTTTTATGTTTATAGTTATTATATTAATGTTAAGTATGCGACTATGTTAAACAATGAAGGTCGTATCGTCTTGCTATTAATGGTGTAATTTTAAATGGAACAAAAGGCAATTGTGTGGACCTCTGTGTTCACATACGCACTAAATCTACAATCAACTATATCACGTGTGGTTTATTCAGAATGTTTTATCACAGTAAGAGATTCTAGTGAAATCTTAAACAGTTACCATATTGAAACACTTTCCCAGTAGTGATTGGCCAATTAGTGAAATTCTTTCATTGATTTTATATTGTTTTAATTTAATTTTGTAATTCGAATACACATAGAAATTAGTTGTTAATTTATATAATGCTTAGCAAATATAATAGGGCACCATATTCATATTTTGTGCAGACATGTCTGTTAATGAAGTAAATTGGAACAAATCAAAACTTTGTATCGATCAGTTAGGAGCTAGCGAAGCAAAATGCAACTTGAGTGAAATGGTGATGCCGAGTGCCAAAGATATCTTAAGTTTTAAAAAGTATTTAAATATATAGTGGTTTTATGCTCATAAAAATAGTCTAGCCTAGGAACAGATGCCCTCATTCTAATTGATGTGCCATTGAGAAGGTCATTCTAATAAATGCTGGCAGAGGATTCTTGGTTGTAACTGCTAATGGTTAGTGTCAGTAAATCTTTGATGTATGCACACAAAAGCTGCCGTTAAGTTATGTTTCCTTTTAATGGATGGGTTTGTTACTCTTGCCGTTTGTTATATGGTACAATGGAACACACAGCTATATATAATTATATGTATATATAAATTATGTATGGTTAATAGGCGTACCCTTTTTATAAAGATAAGAACACTGCTAGTGACGCTCTTTTATTTGATCATAATGCCGGTGTACATTTCTGAAGATCACTCCACATATAAATACATATCTTTTGGTCAGATTGTTCAGGGAACAAATGTAGACAAACATGGTTTTGTTTAGCTCATGAAATGTTGCGATAGACGTAGAACAATTGTTTTTGAGGAGTGTACTTGCATAATGAACATATCAGTAAACTGCTCTCGCCGTCATTGTTAGAAGTCAGCTACAATTACAACAATACAAATGCATATTTCGTAGAGTGCATAAATGTGAATGCCATGCAGCTTGCCTGTGTACACAGAAATTACACACTTATAATGGCATATATACCAGGTGTGCACATTGGTATTGTGTTATATGGCGACATGCCTTTGAGTAAGTAAGTTGAAACAGTTTAGTAGGATGTAATACCATGCAAACTAGAACGAACTGACCCAGTTGTATAATGATCATGTGGAATAGTGTATTAAAGTTAGCAAAACATTTACATTTTTAAGCAGTTTATTTTAATTATGCTCAGCATGTATGTCTATAAATTATTCATTAAAAAAACCTTAGTGATTGAATTAACATTGAATAAACAATAAACATCCTGATTTAACAATTAAAATTTCTTATAGAACTAAATACCATATTATCATGTCTACGGTATTAGTAATTCAGCTTCTTGGTAAACAATAAAATTATTATGTAATCCATTTAGTATTCAGTGAACTACCGGTACATTTTCGATATCTTTTACATTAATTACTGTGTGAAAGATATGCCATTTCATTATTATTCTATCTTTTGCCTGTTCTTTACCCTACAGTTGGTGTGTTTGCTTCTCTGAATAATGCTAGAGTCCTGTTAATATATCACAGCACATTTGAGGTGAATATGGGTGCACTGCTGTGCGATATTGATAGCTTCAGTGAACGCTGCATGTTTATTTTTGTCCATTGTGTAGCCAGCATTTGTTCTCACTCGACACACTGGAGACCCCCGTGTAATCACACTAAATCACATAGAGCAGTTGGCAGTGCTGATTAAAATTATGGATTAATGGAACAGAAGATTGGCTGGCCAGTCGTAATCATATCATCCATGCCTGGCTTGAGAAAATCACTTGCTAATATGGGCCATCACAGTAACATATTGGCAGGACAAACTGATTAGGTAAATTTTGGGGCGTTGCTTGCCTGTTAATCAGGTGTAATCGCGGTGCCAAGATTGCGTTGGTTGTCACTAACAATAGTTTGTTTAGTAATTGATGAGCACAGTTTCCAGTTTCTCTACATATGAGATGGACACTCAGAGAAGTTTCCAGTGATTTCTAGTTTTGGTCCATGTGATTTATTTATCTCCATAGCCAACAACTTTAGGTGGTAATCATTCCCGTGTATTTTCTCTTTTCTGACTCTCCCCAATCAAGTCTTTGAACATTAACACCTTTTACCACCACATAAGTTAGACATGCAATTTAAAAGACTGACTAGAAAATTCAAAATATTGGTAATTAAGTATATACAAATATATCTATAAATTATTTATTTTATATGTTAAAAAGATTGACCAGATCATTCAAAATACTGTTTATTAATTATATAAGAGTTTATAAATTATTTATAATTACATGATAAAGACAAACATTAAATGAAATGTTCAATTTCTTTCCAACTTTGTGAATATAACTGTAATAATGTTATCAGGTAATATACCCATTATGAGGACTGTTGAATGTGAACTTACGTCACTAACCCTGCTCAAATATGGTAATTTGCCTGCCACAAAACACCAAGTTTGTCAGTTGTGGGTGACGTCACTGATGACAATGCTGCTGTCTTTTAACATTGCAGTGTGGTGATGTAACCTGTTGTTTCAAACAGTACATGAAATTGTAGAATGTAATATTTGTCTATGTCATGATAAAAATAATATTGTTACCAGGTATGTACAAATTTGTCGCTGGGTGTATACAGTCTGACATTTTCTTAATATTTTTGAATGCAGTGAAGGTTCAACTGTTATACCTGCGGCTGCATATACATTGCAGGATGAGGCACTTGTGATGTTCAAACATTAATAACTAAAACATGAAATAAGACATCCATAAAACCTGCAAAGAAACCCAAATGAATCCAACTGTGTACATACTAGGTTGTGGTACATTTTTAAATTGGGATGTATCAGTTAGATAATGCTGTACTTTGTCACACCTGACTGTACTGCAAAAATTTCTTTCACATTTTAATTGATGACATCTTATCTATGTACATTTTGACAAATGACGGATTGGTATGCCTAAATGAATGTTGAATAAGAATTTTTTAGGGATCACAGATCAAGTGTTATTGCCTGAGTTGACACCTGTATCATTTGGTGTGTGTGTGTGTGTGTGTGTGTGTGTGTGTGTGTGTGTGTGTGTGTGTGTGTGTGTGTGTGTGTGTGTGTGTGTGTGTGTGTGTGTGTGTGTGTGTGTGTGTGTGTCTTATCTATGTATTGTTTTGCGGTTGGTATGTAATGTGTTGTTGTGTTTGTGGGTGTGTGTTATTGTGTGTGTGTGTGTGTGTGTGTGTGTGTGTGTGTGTGTGTGTGTGTGTGTGTGTGTGTGTGTGTGTGTGTGTGTGTGTGTGTGTGTGTGTGTGTGTGTGTGTGTGTGTGTGTGTGTGTGTGTGTGTGTGTGTGTGTGTGTGTGTGTGTGTGTGTGTGTGTGTGTGTGTGTGTGTGTGTGTGTGTGTGTGTGTGTGTGTGTGTGTGTGTGTGTGTGTGTGTGTGTGTGTGTGTGTGTGTGGTGTGTGTTGTGTGTGTGTGTGTGTGTGTGTGTGTGTGTGTTGTGTATATATATATATATATATATATATATATATATATATATATATATATATAATATATAACTACATTGATATCACTTTTTAATGTGCTCATACAGCATGACTTTGGTTGTGGAAGACAGCACCAGGTTGGAATCAGTATCCATGTGTAGACACATTTCAGGAATAGAGTGGGATCTATTAGTTTCTGAAAAAAACCATATTTCAAACATTGCTAAGTATGAAGTGTATTAAGACTGGTGGATAGTAAAGTGTGTTTCCTGTAGCCCCACTAGTTGTGACCTGGGAGAAGTGCCCGTTCGTAACGGAACAAACAGACCACTTTAACGATTTATCATGCTATGTACACGGAAAGATATATCTGTTGTTAGCGTGCCAATTATGTCGATTGACCAGCGCGGTTACCACCATACAGAGTGAGACACTTGGCCACTGACCCACGGCCAGGGCATTGTTCCGCGCAGCTCAAATGTTGCCAAGCAATAGACACCGAATGTGTAATTTAGAACTAAAGGTTCAGCCACTTGACGACTTGTAAGGCCACTGGCTCGCGATCGCAATCTCACTGTGTATGGAGATTTTGCACATGGATGATTTCTGCACCATATATTTAGATTGCACACTGATGTTAATGTGGTGTAATTGCCAACTGTCATAATTATGGTTGCTGCTGGTTCAGTGTAAATCTGTAGGGACGTTTGACGAGGTTGATTTTTTTTCTTCTGGGAACCAAGCTAACCATAATGGTCGTCTCAAAGCAAAAATAGGATTTTCAGTCAAAATGTCCGGGTCCTTGTCAATGTTTCACCAACAGTGACACTAGGAGGCTGAGCTGTTAAAATTGTCATCTTAAATAATGTTGTGTCAAATGTTCAGTGTTTACATATGAGCATACATAGGAATACTGTTTTATTACATTTTAATATGTATCTGTAGTTAGTCTTTCAGTGCCTTAATGGTTGAACAGATGATTTATCACAATGTAACTGGTAACAGTCATAGAACATGTGATTGTGAAATGTTGCAGTCTTTCAAACATTTAAATAGTAAGAAATCATTTCAAATTACATCTGGTAGGTACAGATACTTGTGGAAACTGTTAAGCATGTGTGTGGGTATGCGTGCATATGCACGAATAGCCCAAACTGAAGCAAATTTGGCAACATTTCAGCTATGAAAGTTAGCAGTGAGTGTCTGACCAAGCAATGGAGGCACATTGACTTCCAAGAAACAGGCAACATGACTTATTAGAGTGTATTTACTTTACAATAGTTTTCCATGCTCTGTGGTATCGTGTGTATGTGATATGCTTCTTCCTCGTTGGATTAAAGAAATCCCTTTGTTCTCCCTTCACAAAGACTAGCTCTAATCACGTCACTCCGTGACGGAGTGACTGACAAATTACTTATGATAGATGGAATTGGTGTCGTATGCATAGACCATGACGGTGCATTCATTATCTAATCTCTATTCATATGTGGAGAAAAGATCAGCGATACGTCTCATTTGGATACCTCTGGCTGTTCAGCTACGGGCTACTAATAGGACATTTATATGAAAGAACTGATGCCTAAAAAATACATTGTGTGACAATCATGATTGATGTGGTTTCTTATTATTCACAGAATAAATAATACGGTGTGACTAAATGTGTTGTTGATGTAACGAACATACATAAAGACACTCGAGACTTAAAACATACTAAGTCTGTTTTATTGTATACTTATAACCACTTTGTTTTTAAACAAAAAAGTATTAATTGTTTGATCATACATTGTTTCAGACAGAATGTCATAGAAATTACATGATCAGGGTGTTAAGTTGTTAACATATGATACAAATGTTTGAAATGGGCTAAAAGTCAAAGCACGGATTCCAGTTATGCATGCATGTGAGCAAGTAATTATGGTATTTTTAGCTACATTTATAAAACAGAATCTATGTATATTCCTGATACACTGGTGTTGATGTTTCGCAGAAAATAGTTTCAATAATTAATTCTTCTGTGGGCTCTACTAAGTCTTCTTGTTCTGGCGCATGTAATCCCTTGGCCAAACATTCCTGGTGCCTCCACACTGAGAATATATGTACACACTCCCATAAACTGGCCACAGGAATTTACACGAATAGTGTCAGAGTGTGTGGCAACTATTGTACCAACTCAGTATGCCCAATAAAGGTGCTTATTTGAAATTAACAGACATTGCTGATAAAGGGTTAGTGTGAAGATTTAAACAGGATATGCTGCTACAACATAAATACTAAGTAATGGTTCCTACACTCCAACCTTGAGATACAAGAACCATTCTTATACATTTTCGTCGTTAAATTATTAAAACATATTAAAATAAAATTCTCTGGATATACATAATTTTTAAGTTTTGCCCGTGAAGTACCTTAATTCTTATCCTGAATTCATGTAATTTGTACACTGTACTGTACATTTTAAATAGTATACATTTCTAATTCTATTGTACACATTCTGCTTCCTGAATGATTCTCTTAAGGTGGTTTGCATCAACCTCCCACATCCTGCCAGAATTATCTTATTAGCCAAACCATTATCCACCCCACCTGCTGCCACCTAGTGAGTCATTTGAAACAATGATTACAATTAGAACACTAGGTGGAAGCACTGAATAGTTCTGTTACAACTGGCTATTTTGTACAATTGATACAAATTATGATAAACAAGCTTATCACTGACTGCTTGCTGTGTATTGTATAGAACAGATCAGTATGCTGAAGCATGTTTTACTGAACGGCATAAAATGGGACAACTTGAAAATTCCAAATGTTTTTTTAAAAGTACTGTAGACTTGCATGGAAGAAACATCTCAACGATTCCCTTGGACGGCAGAAACATGCATTGTACAGTGCAATCCCACATCCTTTTTTGCTACATTTCCTACAAAGCTGTTTATTTGAGAAAACGTTAATAGATGCAAGACCCATCTCAATGCATGCTTGTGTTACAAGCCTAAAGGTGTAAATGTGATTAGCCTAATTAAAATTAGCCATGATCTTGACAGATTAAGTCAACAACATAAACTATTGAGTGTTGCATTACTTTAGCACCATAAATTAAAAAATATATATATAATAGTGATCTATTATAATTGTTCAGCCTCTAGCATCAATGGCCAAACACTGATTTAGTGGGACATTGCCACTCATCAAGTTGTGTATCTGTGTGTTGAATGAATATCATGGTTTTTTGTTAACTTTATATTAATTTTACATGGTTATGACTTATGGATAATGCTAAAGTATTTTCAATTGGTAATACAACATACTATATCGAACACTAGGCAAATATCTATATTTTGAAACGCAAGCAATTTCCATGGCTATGTAGTGTCAATTGCCATGTGGTTTTGTAGTCAAACTCAGCGTTGAGCTCCATTTCCAGTACTGCTTAATATATTTTATTTAATATAGTGCCACATGACCCCACATCCAATTTCAAATTGTTCGTGGCGCTTTACATACATTAAAATCCTATAATACAAATACACACCAAAAGAAAAAGAAACATAAATATACTACAGGCAGTGTAGTTACATATATAAACAATATAAATATAATAACACAAAGTATTTAAGCTGAATAAATGTATATATGTATAATAAATATATAAATATGTTAAATAAAATATCGATAAAAGTACACACACATTAAACTAAGCCACGAGAACAGTCAGAAGAAATGTGTCTTTAGGCGTGCCTTGAAGGTGGCTAAACAGGCAGATGTTTTTTAGATAGAGCGTTCCATAAGGTCGCTGCTGCGACCACAAATGAGTTATCTCCAGCTGTCACATGTGTCCGCACAACTGTTAACTGTGCTTGTCACATTCAACACTCTGTGAATATATGTTCAGCCAATAAGACTAAATTCTAACATTTGCTGCATGGATGAAAAACATAGAAGTACACGAGTTGTCGGAAACAGTGTGCCTGCTGGCGATTTCTACGATTAAATGCTAACTTTTGAGCGGTCTATTTTGTTCTAAGCATATTAATGCGCAGCGTATTGACATTTTATAGTTTAGTAATTTATAAATATTTCATATACAGCAAGTATCCATAATTTATTACTAATAAATATTTTTATTAAAAACACTTGTTGAATTTTTTTCAATATTTTAATTTTGTCAAATGTTGATTATTCATATTTCGTAATAAATTTATATATCAGGCACAAACTTGGCTATTTACACAAGGAATTAGTACTACAGATGTAGTGAAAAGCTTATTTAAATCGGACCAGAATTTATTTATTTATTTGCATTTATGCAACTCAAGTGCATAGCACATGATTCGGTCACAACACGATATATATATATATATAGGCATTTCTATAAATTAACCCTTGTTCTAAACATTTCTCCAGCCTAGCTAATATGCCACCACTCAGCTTTGAAGTTCTAAGACATACTACAAGACTAGTTATAAATAAAATTTAGAAGGTATAAAGCGGTACACCTAACACACAAAGCAGCACTGGCCGGGTTTTTGGAGACTGCTGTGTGGTACCTAATGACCTTGTTCTGACCCTGCTGTTTGTATATATATTCCATTAATCTGGCTTTGCTATATATATATATATATATATATATATATATATATATATATATATATATATATATGTATATGTATATGTATATATATATATATATATATATATATATATATATATATATATATATATATATATAGGCATTTCTATAAATTAACCCTTGTTCTAAACATTTCTCCAGCCTAGCTAATATGCCACCACTCAGCTTTGGTCAGTCCTGGGAGAGGACTGTGTACTTGGAGTGCACTACACCATGGCCAATGACAGTAGTGTTCATTTACCTTACTCCCCAGGTGATGAGTTGAGCATCAGTCACCAAGGTCTTACCTTCAGTCCTTCTGGGCCTAAGCGATTTGCCTGCTTTTGTGAGTCTGATTAGGCAATAGTCTGATGGTGGTAGCTCAGTACAGTTGTCTAGCAACTGGTGCCACTTTCATATTTTAAAGGTATGAAAATTATGTATGGAGTATAATTATTTTATGTGTAAAGGTAAATCGTATTGTGCAGGTGTGTTATTGAGAGCTGTTAACATTGCATTTCTGGAGCTAGTCGTTAATCTACTGACAATTATTTGTATTTAATCTAAACTGTAATCTAATTTAATTTCAACATTAAACTTTTATTTGTGTTGTGTTAAAACTTCATTGTAGAACAACATAAACCTACCGAGGTAATAGTATTATTTTGGAAATGTTAGTTTTATTAGCCACATAATAATAACATTTCTTAATCAGGATGTTGGAACCTGGCAACTAATGATAAATACAAGAAAACCATTTGTAATGTTTAGGGTGTATATACAAACCTGTCTTTTATTTTTTAGAAATGCCATTGGAGGTGTATTAGTTAAACTGGAGTAGTTGGATGTATAGTTTATTGGGTTGCAGAATATTAATTGGTGTACCTGAGTATAACATGATATGCGAGGGTCGGGCCTGGGATCTAACATGTTGCGTGTCATCTATTGTACAACATGTTTTGGCTGCGTTAATAGACCATGCATAATTTGAGCTTGGATCACTTGCAGTTTGCTGGTTAGACAAAGCTGTCTATCTGTGAGTGTCATCTCACGACCGATCAACGATAAATAATACATGCTGCCATAACAGAAGGTTTGTTGTGTTAACTACTCTTTCTCTTTAATTGTCATGAAACCATCCCTTCAGGTTTAGTGTATATTCCGTTTTGAGAATGACCAGTTAAAATGTTTGACAGATATAATGTCTTTACGGTCATGGGGCAACCTGACTGCCATGCTACTTAATTAATACCTTATTTCAGTGGTCATTTACATATGACCTTTTCACTATAACGATGTTGTTGCATGTCGAATCTTCCAAACTGCGTTTGTCTGTGGAGGTCAACCACCTGTCTCGCCATCTGGTGGTATCAATGGTTAAACTTGTGTAATTAATTAACAGAACTTATGTGATTAATTAACAAAAACTATAATTGGTTATGCTAATGTATGGACAGTTTATCGCTAATGTTTGCAGATTTCAGAATGCCTAATTGTTAATTATTAGAACATAAATCTGACTATCTGGGTTGCACGCTGAAATGGTTATATTTTAAAATGCTATGTGAATTAAGTCATAATGTATATGATTAATGTAGAATAATTTTTTAAATTAACAACACGAAAAAGTTTGCTGAACAACGTGTAGGACCAGTGTAATGTAATATCATACGTCATTAAATATGCAGATAGTGTAATGCGATATAGTTGAACAATTTGTAGATGGATGTTGGCACAGTTTCATTTCCGTTCTTTTGTCGCCACTAGACCTGTTCATCTGATATTGATGATGATGATGTCATGACTGAGCGCAGTATCCTTGGAGTAGATTCACGAGTAAAAAACAAACAAAAACTCTCTAGTGTGCTTGTTGTTAGCTGTAGTGTGCTGGTTGTTAACTGTTCACCACGGTGGCTGCTGCCAGGTACACTGTATATGGAGAATAGTGACGCAGCAGTCAGACTGGTCTGCATTCACACCACAGCATGCATCTGATGTTGATTTTATCAAACCTGTTTACTCCAAATAGTCATACAGGATATGTCAGTAAAATGCACTCAGTGAAATCTTGTGTGATAATTGTTGGCACGCGTTTACATTCATAAGATGTGGTCCTTCTGCTTACAATTACCACTTCATACATGACGTGCTGGCTGACAGCATTGTCTCTGCGTGCCATTGTTCTGCGTGTCTCTGTGAATGCGTGACAGATGACAACCTCTGTTACACTACAGGTGGATCTAATTACTGTTTCTTTGTCTGGTTCAGTAGTTTGCATTAATACAGACAAATTCCAGAAATGGAGCATGTAAACATGCAACCATCAGTGCACTGATGCATGCATGGCATTGCACGCATCATCTGTCTCTTGCCGAGTCATTCCACATGTATTCTGGGTATAATGTTGATTACACTCATCTAAGTTACCTCTGTATAATTTAATTATTACTACTGCAGATATGGTTCACATATAATTATATATATATATATATATATATATATATATATATATATATATATATATATATATATATATATTATATTATATTATATATATTTATACAGATGTATATATATATTTATACTTATATATATATATATATATATATATATATATATATATATATATATATATATACTTTATATGTGAACCATATCTGCCAATGGGGTTGATAATATATATATATATATATATATATATATATATATATATATATATATATATATATATATACTGCAGATATAAGTTGTTTCTTTGGAATCCCCCTAACTTGTGTCAGGGCTTTCTTTTTATTCAATAGTTTTGTTGCTACGTAATGAATAGTTACACAGATTCTGCTTGAACGATTTGAAATATGATTAAAATTACTTTGTATTACGTCTGCATTTGGGTGGTGAAAATACAGAGGAAGGCTTGCTTGCAGTTTGCTAATTATTAATTTATGTGAATATACAGATAAGTAATGTAAAAGGCTAACACAGGACACTATCAAATCAACATCTTTCTCAGTGAGGTATTGGTCTTGACAGAAAATGTAAAGTCACCTTTGCCTGTAAGGTGGCCACAGCTCTTTGGTAGTTTGTCACTATATGGCCATGTTAGAGATAATACGCAAATAAAAGTAAAATAATTAATTAGATTGATCACTAGTTAATTAGCATAACTTGTGTCATGTTATACCATTTACCTGCTATAGAGTTTTAGCATTTTAACTTTTTGTCTAGAATTGAGTAAACAAGAGGTTTTGTCTACATGTTCTGGGATTCTTTTGTCAGTGCTGACATGTTAGAGAGACAAGCAATAATACCACACTGCCAGATTTACAAGAGCTTTTTGAAGTATGTAATATTCAGATTGTGTAGCGTGATTAATTTCTTTGGTCTTGTTAATTTCCTCCTCCTTGACAAAGTTCATTGTTTAATTCCGACTTCATTCCAAGACCGCACCAAAAGCCATTGATATCAGCTATACCACTTCTGTTGCGCTGTTGTGATGTATATGAATTTTTATCTAAGTACAGGTTATTTCTATGGTTGAGATAACTTAACTGGGAACCACATAATAAGGCCAGTCAGTAGGAGGTGTTTTGAATCTCCTTCAGTCTCACTTCCTGCCTTGCTGTGGGTTCATGTCCTCTGGTTCGACCGTAATTTAGCAATCAGTGGTGGTCTACGTTCAGCGTATGGACACATGACGAATTATTATTTATCGGTATTCATTAATGGAGTATGGCCGCTGTAAATAGACGTGTGTGGTATTCCGGTAGTGTGTTCAGTGGCTGTTTTATGCTTATTAAAGTGTATGTGATGGAGCCGCTATCAGTGCGATGACGATGGTGAGGGAGGGTTCATTGATGTGAGGGAGCAGCGGTGACTGTCATTTGCTGCCTGCTGGTAATTGACTGGACGGGCAGGTGGACGTAGACAGGTCCTCATTACTGGGAGTCATTCACTCAGCATCCTTGGGCTCAGCTGCCGAAGCCAGCATCATAGAGTTCAGTGTCATTGCTGTAGGCAGTTATGCAGCATCATTACATCTCACACAAGTCCGACATGGTGCTGATCTGCATCGGTGACGTCAAAGTGGAATATGGTGACGTCGACACAAGACTGTGATATTGGATAGGCTAGGGAAGGGAGAGGGAAAGGGAGCGGGAGCAGGGGACAGAGAGAGAGTAACCTTGTGTGCTCCAATGAAAGCTGGTCGCAGGAGGTTGGCGCCATCGCTGTGCGACGTTCTTACTGTGACAGGATACAGGTGAGTGGACATAGCTGTGTGTACAGGTGTGTAAAGGTGACAGGTATGTAAGCTGACATGTGCATAAAGGTGACAGGTGTATAAGGGTGACAGGTATGTAAAGATGACAAGTGTGTAAAGGTGACATGTGTAAAGATGACAGATGTATAATTGTGACATGTATGTAAAAATAACAGGTGCGTAACAGTGACACGTATATAAAGGTGACATGTATGTAAAGATGACAGGTGTGTAAAGGTGACAGGAATGTAAAGGTGACAGGAATGTAAAGCTGACTGGTGTGAAAAGGTGACAGGTATGTAAAGATGACAGGTGTATGGCAATAAGAGAAGAGGTGTGTAAGAGTCTGTACAGGTGTGTACGTTGGTGTATATGTGACAGACCAGTTGAACTGTAGACAAGTGATACTGGGGTCTTGTTGACCTACAGACCTTCATGCAGGATCAAATTTTTACCTATCCAAAAATATTGAGGTAAATACACAGATCTGTTTGCGCACACAATTTAGCATCACACCTCAAATTACCTTGGTTGGTTGGTGTACAGAAGTCATTACTTGACTTCACCCATGGGACACACAGTCACTCGATTACATTGGAATTGATCACCACGCAGTAGGGGGTAGTGTGAATTCGCTTCATGTCAGTGTTAAATCAGAAGGAAATATAGGTTAATTTCATCTACATCAAAAGCCAATTTTTTAGTATTGCACATCATCCTAAGATTTGCATTTTCATTTGCCTGTTGACAGCTCGCACGTTGTACACGATAATGAGATTGCTTAATCTGATGGTTTTGTTGCACCACTGAGCTTGATTTTAGAAGATATTGGCACATAAGAAGTCATCATTATTATTATTAAGTAAATCACAAACAGGACCTGTAGGCATATCTGACATTACAGACATTACAGACTGGTAGGTGAGAAGTTTACAGTACCTGTAGGCATGTCTGACATTACAGACATTACAGACTGGTAGGTGAGAAGTTTACAGTACCTGTAGACATGTCTGACATTACAGATATTACAGACTGGTAGGTGAGAAGTTTACAGTACCTGTAGGCATGTCTGACATTACAGACATTACAGACTGGTAGGTGAGAAGTTTACAGTACCTGTAGGCATGTCTGACATTACAGACATTACAGACTGGTAGGTGAGAAGTTTACAGTACCTGTAGGCATGTCTGACATTACAGACATTAAGACTGGTAGGTGAGAAGTTTACAGTACCTGTAGGCATGTCTGACATTACAGACATTACAGACTGGTAGGTGAGAAGTTTACAGTACCTGTAGGCATGTCTGACATTACAGACATTACAGACTGGTAGGTGAGAAGTTTACAGTACCTGTAGGCATGTCTGACATTACAGACATTACAGACTGGTAGGTGAGAAGTTTACAGTACCTGTAGACATGTCTGACATTACAGACATTACAGACTGGTAGGTGAGAAGTTTACAGTACCTGTAGGCATGTCTGACATTACGGACATTACAGACTGGTAGGTGAGAAGTTTACAGTACCTGTAGGCATGTCTGACATTACAGACATCACAGACTGGTAGGTGAGAAGTTTACAGTACCTGTAGGCATGTCTGACATTACAGACATTACAGACTGGTAGGTGAGAAGTTTACAGTACCTGTAGGCATGTCTGACATTACGGACATTACAGACTGGTAGGTGAGAAGTTTACAGTACCTGTAGGCATGTCTGACATTACAGACATTACAGACTGGTAGGTGAGAAGTTTACAGTACCTGTAGGCATGTCTGACATTACAGACATTACAGACTGGTAGGTGAGAAGTTTACAGTACCTGTAGGCATGTCTGACATTACAGACATTACAGACTGGTAGGTGAGAAGTTTACAGTACCTGTAGGCATGTCTGACATTACAGACATTACAGACTGGTAGGTGAGAAGTTTACAGTACCTGTAGGCATGTCTGACATTACAGACATTACAGACTGGTAGGTGAGAAGTTTACAGTACCAGGAAGACACAACTGAACAGAAACCTAAATCTAGTACACTTCTACCTCCCACTGCAATGAAAGGCACTCTATTCTTTATTCTTTCAGTTGTTAGTTTTCTTGGCTTAAAACACCCATGGTACATTTTATGATTTGTCCATTTAATTACCTGTAATCATCTTATTTTTGGTTTTCCAGTATTCTGTGTTATTTGTATCTTGTTATTCCATATTCCATTAAATACTAACAACAATTCTTTTTAATTTCATAGTTTTTGTTTTACTGTTTTCAGTTTCTAACTGCAGATCCAATTTGGCCAGCTTTAATTGTTTTTCCGATTGTTTGTATACTTCACAGGTGGTCATATTGCAAGGTACCCACTGATTGATGGTTGGAAGTTACATGTATCATGGTAAATCAGAGTTATAGATATGATTTATAATTTTTTTAAAGAATTGTCTAAAAGCATAGAGAACTAGAAATAAGCGAGAGAGAATTTGGTAAAACTATATCTATGAGGGCATAAATAATACGCGCCACTCACTGTACTTTGTCCGTGTGAAAGTGGTTGGCCAGGGAGACACTGGAATAGCCACATGCAAAAGGTGTGTGACCGGTGGTTCTCGCGTGCATGTCACAAGGGCTGTATGCCTTTAGTGTGAGTCACTGATGTGTGTAGTGTGTACACAGTGTGTTTACTCAGCTAGCCACTGGTCGAAGCGTTGTGATAGCTCTTGAGAGTGCCATTTATTGTCAAAGTCAAATGTTAGGGTGCGCCCATAGTAACCATCACATGTGTCTGGACGTCGTCCAGTTCGGTTCAAGTGTCGATGACCGGCGGGACTACCACGAGAGAGAAAGTGGTCTTGCTATTGTTGCCCGTGTGTTGATGTTGTAGTAGACGCTCGAGGTGTAGAGTCACAGCTCTGGTACATATGAAGCAACTCAGGCATCCGACTTGATTCATTCGGTCTTATAAGAACGACAGATTGGACAGTATTTGTTTTAGTACACTTCGGTTAGATTTGGGGAAATGCTTCGCTGGATTTTGAAAGGAAGAATTTGGTGATATTTATTCACTGTCAAAGCTGGAATGGTAAATCGACTGGACGATGTCGTACAAGATGCTACCTGGGATGTGAGTGCCCGGAATAGTTTGTACCTGGATGCAGCCACTGACCGTAATTTCAGACCAGTGATAGTGCATCATATTTAGCTTGACTGCTTGTGTTGCCATGGCGATGAAATGACCACATGGACTGTGAGCGACCGCTGATGACGAGACAGGTGCTGCCATCTGTGAGGAGTGGTGGGGTGAATTCATTGCGGGTTGCTCCCAAGACCTTGCACAGGTATGTTAGGGTGGTTTCTGTACCCATGGCCCTGTCGCAACATTGTGCAAAGACGTCTAACTGTAATCAGTCTATTAGAGTCGTATGTTTGTGTTTGAAGTAAACTACCAGGTTCAATTTTTATGAAAAATCGTTGGGAGTCAGACTGACTCTGTCTCTACTAAAAAGTAAAAGTCTGCATATATATGTGTGTATATATATATATATATATATATATATATATATATATATATATTATAGTGTTATGTATACACTCCAATGTCCCCCATGTGTATGCCTTTTGTGCCGATAGTTTTACAAGTAAATAAAATAAGAATAAGATAAAAAAAAAGGTAAACAAAATACACCTGTAAATAAAATAAAATGTGAAATTTAAACAAATTAATACACATCAAAACATGTTATCAAATAAATAATTATTAAAATGATACAGTAGTATACACTAAAAGCTGATTTGATATGATGAATCTTAGGGCACGATTTTAATGTGTTCTAGCACTCCGTCATATGTAGGTGTTTAATGTGTTCAAGCACTCTGTCATATGTAAGTTTTTAATGTGTTCAAGCACTCCGTCATATGTAGGTATTTAATGTGTTCAAGCACTCCGTCATATGTAGGTATTTAATGTGTTCAAGCACTCCGTCATATGTAGGTATTTAATGTGTTCAAGCACTCCGTCATATGTAGGTAATTAATGTGTTCAAGCACTCCGTCATATGTAGGTATTTAATGTGTTCAAGCACTCCGTCATATGTAGGTGTTCATGACATGTCTGTTAAGGGATGACATGTCATGTGACACGGATCTGCACCTTCTGTCCTGGCTGTAGCCAGACATTCAATATTCATGAAAGCTGAAATGGTTTATGTAACTGTGAAATGTAAACACCGCCTCCTACACATGTCCCTGTGTTAATGGGGAGTGTGGACCCCCGGGAGACATCTGTCTCCAGTGTAGCGTGAACTGGCGTGCGATACTGTGCACGTGGTGAACTCGCAGACAGTGTAAAATCGGTTAGTTATGGCGCCATGCAGTGAATAAAACAGTGAATAAATACTTTGACCTTCAGTAAAGAATAACCAGAATAAAAGACTACCAGTGAATATCCAAGTAGTCATAAACCAGTTGAAAGAATACACACATTTAATGTCATATTTTGCTGTTGACGTTAAGAAACAAAAACACTTCCACAATGGTATGTTTTTATTGGTGCATAAATATGTTTTAAATATAATTATACATGTTACAAGCATAGTTGACACCACTCTTAGGTTTCATAATAATGCTCATGAATTGGGCAATACATTTGATTTTATGCTATATAGAGATGATAAACTTTTGTTTGTCTATCTGAGCGACCTCTTCCGACAGTTACATATATATACGACTCACATGATAATCCCAATACGTCTGCTATAAATCTCTCATAGTTTAGGCTACGTCTTTGTGTAAATCATACAAATGTTATGGTTACCTGTTGTGCTTTTACCTAAAGGGAGGATGCCAGCTCCTCTGCCTAGAATTGGCAGAGCAGTAATTTGTAACAGGAAGTCTGCTGTCTAGAACGTGGGAAAGTTAAACATCAAAGGGTATTGCGGTTAACTCTGCTCGCCTCTGCATTATTGCCAATCAATTTTTTTGGAAACTCAATTTTTTGCTTACTATTTGAACTTGTTGCAGGCAGAATTTTTCCAGTCGTGAACATTGTTCCAAGTTTAATAAAGTGTTTAAACATAAGATGGCAGGCAGTGCCTTCAACAAGCATGTTGTACTCATAAGAATGTATTATTAAATGAAACAAATCAGACCTAGGAGCTGCCAACTTCACATGAACACAGCGAGTGGATGTCACTGAGAGATGTTGTAGCAGGTTGTTGGAGTATTGTCCTCCCCACCGCAAGATTCCATGTTTGAATCCTCCTACTGCTGTTGCAAACCTTAGACAATTTTTGTCACATCATATTGCTGTAGTTCACTCAGCTGTATGCAAGAGACAGTGTTTACTGTGTTTGTACGAAGCTGTAATTGCAATATAGCTGAATGCTTCCCAACATGTCGGGATAGTGTTTGAGTGAACAACTGTGCCAGGGAGTAGAGTGGGTGACACTAAGGACTGGATGCTGCACTGTATAAACCTCAGAACTTACAATCAATACTTAGTAGGCACTTCTTAACAAGCCCAGTGGGCAGTCTGGCAGGGCTAGACACTAGGATCAGTTCTAGGGACTTGTCACATTCAAATGACAGTTTTGTTGTTAGGTGAATATATGAAAGTAAAAACAACACATTTTAATATTTACCTTGGGTACATTTTGTATATATATATATATATATATATATATATATTATTTTTATATATATATATTATATTTATATATATATATATATATATATATATATATATATATATATATATATATTTTATTATATGTAACACACAAGCAGAAAACTGTGTTTTTTCTATACTGTTATAGTGTACATGTAGGGTAAACTGTGTGTTTTTACTATTGTGTACATGTAAGGTAAAGCGTGTTTTTTTACTATAATGTACATGTAGGTAAAGAGTGTGTTTTACTGTAGTGTACATGCAGGGTAAAGAGTGTGTTTTACTGTAGTGTACATGCAGGGTAAAGAGTGTGTTTTACTGTAGTGTACATGTAGGGTAAAGAGTGTGTTTTACTGTAGTGTACATGTAGGGTAAAGAGTGTGTTTTACTGTAGTGTACATGTAGGGTAAAGAGTGTGTTTTACTGTAGTGTACATGTAGGGTAAAGAGTGTGTTTTACTGTAGTGTACATGTAGGGTAAAGAGTGT
This sequence comes from Ridgeia piscesae, assembly GCA_025642075.2. Classification (NCBI taxonomy): domain Eukaryota; kingdom Metazoa; phylum Annelida; class Polychaeta; order Sabellida; family Siboglinidae; genus Ridgeia; species Ridgeia piscesae. The sequence goes on from JAODUO010000041.1 coordinate 597,104, forward strand.
GTTTTACTGTAGTGTACATGCAGGGTAAAGAGTGTGTTTTACTGTAGTGTACATGTAGGGTAAAGAGTGTGTTTTACTGTAGTGTACATGTAGGGTAAAGAGTGTGTTTTACTGTAGTGTACATGTAGGGTAAAGAGTGTGTTTTACTGTAGTGTACATGCAGGGTAAATAGTGTGTTTTACTGTAGTGTACATGCAGGGTAAAGAGTGTGTTTTACTGTAGTGTGCATGTAGGGTAAAGAGTCTGTTTTACTGTAGTGTACATGTTGGGTAAAGAGTGTGTTTTACTGTAGTGTACATGCAGGGTAAAGAGTGTGTTTTACTGTAGTGTACATGTAGGGTAAAGAGTCTGTTTTACTGTAGTGTACATGTTGGGTAAAGAGTGTGTTTTACTGTAGTGTACATGCAGGGTAAAGAGTGTGTTTTACTGTAGTGTACATGCAGGGTAAAGAGTGTGTTTTACTGTAGTGTACATGTAGGGTAAAGAGTGTGTTTTACTGTAGTGTACATGTAGGGTAAAGAGTGTGTTTTACTGTAGTGTACATGCAGGGTAAAGAGTGTGTTTTACTGTAGTGTACATGCAGGGTAAAGAGTGTGTTTTACTGTAGTGTACATGTAGGGTAAAGAGTGTGTTTTACTGTAGTGTACATGTAGGGTAAAGAGTGTGTTTTACTGTAGTGTACATGCAGGGTAAAGAGTGTGTTTTACTGTAGTGTACATGTAGGGTAAAGTGTGTGTTTTTACTGTAGTGTACATGTAGGGTAAAGAGTGTGTTTTACTGTAGTGTACATGTAGGGTAAAGTGTGTGTTTTTACTGTAGTGTACATGCAGGGTAAAGAGTCTGTTTTACTGTAGTGTACATGTAGGGTAAAGTGTGTGTTTTTACTGTAGTGTACATGCAGGGTAAAGTGTGTGTTTTTACTGTAGTGTACATGTAGGGTAAAGTGTGTGTTTTTACTGTAGTGTACATGTAGGGTAAAGTGTGTGTTTTTACTGTAGTGTACATGCAGGGTAAAGAGTGTGTTTTACTGTAGTGTACATGCAGGGTAAAGAGTCTGTTTTACTGTAGTGTACATGTTGGGTAAAGAGTGTGTTTTTACTGTAGTGTACATGTAGGGTAAAGTGTGTGTTTTTACTGTAGTGTACATGCAGGGTAAAGAGTGTGTTTTACTGTAGTGTACATGCAGGGTAAAGAGTGTGTTTTACTGTAGTGTACATGCAGGGTAAAGAGTGTGTTTTACTGTAGTGTACATGCAGGGTAAAGAGTGTGTTTTACTGTAGTGTACATGCAGGGTAAAGAGTGTGTTTTACTGTAGTGTACATGCAGGGTAAAGTGTGTGTTTTTACTATAGCGTGCATGTAGGGTAATGAAAATTGTGAGATTCCATAATAATGGTGTATAGTTCATCTAGACTCAGCTTGTGGGGTAATATATACCTAGTACATACCCCGGTAGTTTATATTATTAATTTTCAAATTTACTTACATATCACAATTGGGCTTAACAAGTGCGTTGTGTTGACACAGTGACGTTTGTAATTGTGTGCAATAATTAAGGGTAAAGTGTGTGTTTTTACTGTAGTGTACATGCAGGGTAAAGAGTCTATTTTACTGTAGTGTACATGTAGGGTAAAGTGTGTGTTTTTACTGTAGTGTACATGTAGGGTAAAGTGTGTGTTTTTACTGTAGTGTGCATGTAGGGTAAAGTGTGTGTTTTTACTGTAGTGTACATGCAGGGTAAAGAGTCTGTTTTACTGTAGTGTACATGTTGGGTAAAGAGTGTGTTTTTACTGTAGTGTACATGTAGGGTAAAGTGTGTGTTTTTACTGTAGTGTACATGTAGGGTAAAGAGTGTGTTTTACTGTAGTGTACATGCAGGGTAAAGAGTCTGTTTTACTGTAGTGTACATGTTGGGTAAAGAGTGTGTTTTTACTGTAGTGTACATGTAGGGTAAAGTGTGTGTTTTTACTGTAGTGTACATGCAGGGTAAAGTGTGTGTTTTTACTATAGTGTACATGTAGGGTAAAGTGTGTGTTTTTACTATAGTGTACATGCAGGGTAAAGTGTGTGTTTTTACTATAGTGTACATGTAGGGTAATGAAAATTGTGAGATTCCATAATAATGGTGTATAGTTCATCTAGACTCAGCTTGTGGGGTAATATATACCTAGTACATACCCCGGTAGTTTATATTATTAACATTTTCAAATTTCACTTACATATCACAACACTTGGAGCTCTAACCAACGACTGACGTTTGGTGTTGACACAGTGACGTTTGTAATTGTGTGCAATAATTAAGGGGGCTGAAGACCCCCGGCAGGTGCAATTAATCATTTCATCAATATTCATTGCACTAGGCAGCACTGAGTTTGGTCATTGCGCTAAGTGGGGCAGTTTTGAATAAGCTATCGACACTCTGCATCAACCAGGGAAAGTGTCTATTGTCCTACGATTCCATTGCTATCACAATAGACTAGGTAAATAATGATTTAGAAATGCCTAGAAATCTCCATGATTATTGCATCTTTTGGTAGACCACTGTACCGTGTTGATTAGTTTTCCTAACGTGTCATAGTTTGTGTTAAGTTTGTTTGAGAGAGGTACTAAATAGTAGAACATTGTTGATTAGTTACTGATCTTGGATTTCCATCCCGAATAGTCTTTCTGCACTCACCCAGAAAACATTGATTATTTCAGAACAAAATGTGCACGAAGCAATATGAAATGTCTGAGTATTGATATACAGGTATTTCTGCCCGGAAATGACTTTCAATATGTCACAGTTGTTTGTTTGCATGCATCATCGTTGCCGGGTTTCCAGAGGTGCTGTCAGATTGATTTCTAGTCATATTACCGTTTTGTGCAGGCGTCTGAAGTGGACACTGCTTAGATGTGGTGAAAGGCATTGGTCAGGTTTACATGTGAAAAGTTGCTGGAAAATTATCGAACAAAAGATATAGATACAAGGATAGTTATAGTACATAGTGGCTGAAGAATTTATGTAAAGGTTATCTGACAAATAACAAGTATATTTAGCCTGAAGTTGGCATTTCAAGAGCAACATTTCATGTTTTTGCAAGGTAGACTGTGAATCTGGAGAATTCTTTTCTTTCATATATTTCATGCTAAACCATTATTAATTGTTAACGAGTCATTTGCAAAATTAATAAATGATGTGCGTAAAAAATCACAATCTTGTCTAATTACAGCGAATTATGTTAATGATATAATAATATTTCTATATGTTGTTATTAATTAATTTTATGTGTACATTGTATATGTTTTGGTGAAAAGAAACACATTTTAAATAGAAACACTGTCACATGACCTGTGGCTAGTTGTAGGTCTTATTACGCTGGTTTAGACCGTGACCGTACCTACATCAAATATGTATGGCTGGTGCACGTGAACGTTTAGTTGAATGTACCTTCGGGCATGTTTCCACAACACGTCCCGGTCGCACAGAAGCGTCGTCATAACAGTGAGTGTGGTCGTGGTCATGGTCGGCGTGACTGTCTGCGATGACGTGACGTGACGGTCAGTCGCGGGAAAGATGTTGTGATAGGATGCTGTGTCGACGGGTCTCCCTGGCTGACTGCCAGTTCCAGGTTGACGATAGGTAGGTGCTCGTGGTGCCACATGTGCATGCATGTGTGCATGTGATGTCATGGTCAGTCGATTTGCAAGAGATCGTGGTTATGTCAGACCAGTATTACATCAGACGTGTGTGATTGTTGAGGCACATTGTTGTTGAGGCAAATTGTTTTCCTCTTGTCGGTTAAATCCACCATCAGCAACAGTCATCTTTGGATGAAATGGAAGCATGAGAATTTTCCTTTCGCATTTCCTTCCGTGGACTAGTTGCAGTGTCACTATGCCTTGGTGCAATGGCCCAGCAGGAGACTTTAGTTGAGAGAATGCAGGTTTGAATCCTCTTCTGTCAGTTCAAACCATGGGCAAGTTTGTTCACTCTACATTGCTCTAGTTCATTCTGCTGTATGAATGAGTACCTGGCTATAAAAGAATGGAGGAGATTTATGTACATATAGTATTTAAATGCTTTCCATGGAAAGCGAGGTGCTGTTTGGTTGAACAGGTCTGCCAGGGTGTGAAATGTGAAGCTCATAGAGCTGGTGTCTGGGTGTTCCACTATCAGAACCTACCTTTGACATACACTGTACATGTACAGATGGGTTTTGACTGTAAAGACTTGTCACTAAGTGTCTACCCCAACAACTGGCTGTAGTATTGTACAGTCTATTTTCAGAATTGCTGATGATAGTCCATGCATATGAATACAAGCAAGTCAACCAATTTGGCATGACAAAAGATATTTGTCTTCCACACTTCTCCAGTCAACTGGTGGTTTTACTTGCTAGGTTATTTAAACTGGGAAATGTATACACATATATCGAGTGTATTCAGACAAGTGACGTTAAGAAAAAGAATATGCCAAGTAGACACAATTCCAAATATTAGAAATATATCTCAATGTTTATTTATGAATCCATGGTCATAAAACAGAAGAGATTTATAAGTTCAGATGATAGCAGTAGTTTAGATACACATTGTGAAGAATCACCCCACTTACTGTGTTATAAGTGTATAAAGTGATGTATGGCAGCAATGACTAACCTGTCCTTTCATACTTCACTGCAGATGTTACACAAATCTAAAGAAATATGAAAACTCAACAACGTTTTGGTGGTACCAAACTTGATAACTACTTTGGTCTTCCCCAGTTATCTTTTGCCATGTGGGTTTATTCTAGGGCCTACATTTTTACATTGGAATTTCTTGTCCATAGCATTTGTCCTGTCCAAGTCTACTTTCTCAGATTGACATTTTATTGTTTTGATTTGTTCGCCACGCAAACATTTTGATTGTGATATTTTAAAATTTTGAGACTGTCTGAAAGGTCTATTTATGACTATCTATACGTCTGACATGAAATCTATATCAAGACATGTTAATCTGATTATAAACATATAATTTCAATCCAGTTTGTTTAGTAGATATATAAAGTAGGTTATTTATTCAAAGGTGGGTGCTTATCTTATGTAGTGTTAAACTGATACTATATGCTTAGTAGTGTGACCAGACTCAGAACTGTTGTCATGCTTCGATGATACATAAGTCAATATTTTCAGAGGTGTGAATATAATGTTTAATGCAACTAAACATGAAATACATCTCCGATTAGTTCGGAGATTATTAACAATAGGTTTAGAAATATGTTGTCAATTTCAGTAAACATACATTAGGCAGATGTTATCAACTTTCACTGGCTGATTCATGTTTGAAATGACACGCAGCACCAACTTCTGTCTTTAGTCACAGTACATTGATCATCTATTAACTTAGCCTATGTGTGAAAGTAGTAACAATTATTTACATGTTTTTCTACACAACTGATATGTTCCAGTGTGTAGCCAGCCTGGTGTTGATTTTGAGATGTTGGTGCATTCTGCAGAATAGCCATACTTGTCTCATTGGTGTTAGCTAGCAAGCTTCTGTACATTAACAAAAAGACATATTGCAGACAACACAGACTTTACTATCTTAGTATCTGCGAGCAGAAATTGCACTAGGATATTCACACCTGAAATGCAAAGCAAACTTTTCAAGGTACTCTCTGTCGAAATCTGTATAATTATGGAACTCGTCAATGGAATTGTTGATAGGAACTGTCTAGTGGAACTGTGTATGTGTAACTGTGTATGTGGAACTGCTGTATATGTAACTGTGTATGTGTAACTGTGTATATGTAACTGTGTATGTGTAACTATTGTGTATGTGTAACTGTGTATGTGTCACTGTGTATGTGGATCTGTGTATGTGGAACTGTGTATGTGGAACTGTGTATGTGTAACTGTGTATTTGTAACTGTGTATATGTAACTGTGTATGTGTAACTGTATATGTGTGTATGTGTAACTGTGTATGTGTCACTGTGTATGTGGATCTGTGTATGTGGAACTGTGTATGTGGAACTGTGTATGTGGAACTGTGTACAGTGTATGTGGAACTGTGTATGTGGAACTGTGTACAGTGTATGTGTAACTGTGTATGTGGAACTGTGTATGTGGAATGGTGTATGTGTAATGGTGTATGTGGAACTGTCTATGTGGAACTGTCTATGTGTAACTGTATGTGGAACTGTGTATGTGTAACTGTGTACAGTGTATGTGTAACTGTGTATGTGTAACTGTGTATGTGGAACTGTGTACGTGGAACTGTGTATGTGGAACTGTGTATGTGGAACTGGTCAACAGATTCTTACTTGGGACTAACTGCATATGGGTCTTTCTATAGAACTATGTACACATGTACACTGTATGTGGAATTGGGCAAGAGATCCTTGCCAGGAACTCTGTGCTATAGAACTCTGTTTTTGGAACAAGTCAACAGTTTCTCATGTGGTCTCTGGCCAGCGGTTGCCTAAAATAGTACGCAGATGCTTATTTGGTCATACAACATTGATGAGCCATGCCTGGAGGTAATGAGGTGGCAGGAATATTATAAAAGCTGTCGTTTGTACCAGCCATGCCGGAGTAATAAGCTGTGTGAATTACAATGTTCCCGTGAGACATCACTTGACACAGTGCCATTAAATATAAAACACTAGAATAATGTGCTGAATTCAGGACATGGTCAATGCGTTTATGGGTTACATTCAGTGTATGTACTTGTACTAAACCCTATAGTTGAACTCAGTTGTCAGTGGGTTTATTGTGTGATGTGTAATGTCCGCTCGTTTGGTTTCAGCTGACATCCACGATGAACTCTCTGTATTCAGTCCTGTGTGTTGTTGCTTCTGACAACTTGTCAGAATGTTTTCTTCCTCTGTGATGTCCCTGGTCTCATCCATCCCATGTGGATGAGGTCAGGGATACTACAGAGTTGATGACATTCTGACAAGTTGTTAGAAGCAACAAGAGAATGATTGGTTAGAGACAGTTATAATAATACACCCACTGCCAAATCAGTTAGAATATAGGGTTTGGTACAAATGCATACAACGAATGTAACCCATAAACATGTTGTATTCAGCACAATATTCCAGTCTTATATCATGTGTTGACTTCCTCTCCCTGTTGTATCGCTGACTTCATCTCATGTGTCGTCTCTCGTGACTTCACATATGTCTGTCTCATGTACACCAGGTTCTGTTTTGACGTTATTGCTTGTTGTCGGAGGAAATAGACAGGCTTAATTGTTCTTCTGAGTTATCTGTGGAATTAACAGCATCCTTCTTCAGTGCTACATTTATGAATCTACACATTGGTGTGGTTATCCCCCAGGTAGCTACGGTGGCTGCCTAGCCTGCCTGACAGTGTTTGTGTAATACCATGGTGACATAGGACCAGGTAATCCTCATAAAGCCAGGCCCATAACCACTAAGATAACATTCCTTTATCAGTAAATCATGGCCAAAATCACAAATCAGTATAGACCGGTGCTGTCAAGGCAGCAACTATCAGTAATTTACACATTGCCATCGCATCGATTAAAAATGATTGCCCAGTCATTTCTTGTTGCCTTGGCGATTGCAATCAGACCAATAGTTATGTGTGCTAAATTGGCCATTGATGTAGCAATAGTGGCTGCAGAGTGCTGTATAGATAGGGTAGAGGTTATTCAATATTCAATTTATATCGCTAGCCTTTAAATAATTGAAAGAAGATGCGTTTAATTAATTTGGTGCCTGGACATGCGGGACCTGCATGCAATTTGCACAACACTTACCTCAACAACCTTTTACATCATCACCTGTGTGATATCTCATGAAAATGTCCTTACACTACTAAAATGTGATTAGATTAATCATCATTAATGATGTGTCCAACATGTCTGGGTGTTCTGGCTTTTTCTAGCTGAATACAGAGATCAGTAAATGTTAGTTATTATAGCAGCAAGATGTAAACATAATTATTGCACACATTAGGTAAATAACTAGTCATGCAGTCATGGTAATATTGTTGGTAATATGTTCTGGACTCATGTCTTCCAGCTCTGGTATGAAAAGTCATTTATTTATTTCCGAAGTGTACTTTTTATTTATGAATAACATTTTGAGTGACAAGTTATATCTTTAGTCAGTATACTGTTTAAGTACTGTAATTTTGGGACTCATACTAAATATAGTTGGATCCAACTGCAAGTATGTTTTTAATATAACAACTTGCTCATTTAAGAAACAGTTCCATAAAATTATGGGTTTACAAGATTTAAACATGCATACACGTGGACATGCACATATGTATGGAATCCAATACTCAAGATTTATGTACTTTCAAAGTCTATGCTGTAATCTCACCACTTTGCGAGAGGCTGTAGCCATGGAGACATAGAGACAGGGTTACGGGGAAGTAGCGGCTGTGTTGTCCCGCTACCTTCTATACAGCTACATCTTTCTGAACAAACACTTAGCTATTGTGTCTCTCGATTGATGTCATTTTACATGATCAAATAGGCCAGCACAACTGAGCTGTTTTGTCAATTGGCTCGGATCTTGACTACCCAATGCAGTGTGTTAGATACATGCCAGAAATACTCAACACAGATCATGCGTGACTGTTACGCATGACTGCACTTCACATTTTGAACCATTTGTGTGTTTTGTTCTGCAAGTCGTCTGATCCTAATCCATGACTGTTTATTTAGACGAGTAGATCTATTTCTTGTCATTCATAAATTGAGCTCTATGTTAGCTGTGCTGAATGCACACATATGTTAATTATAGATTTTATGTTGAAACTGTCATTTGTGCTAAAAACATTCCTAAATGTACAGCCTGTACATATGTAATGCATTCCTTATGAAAATCTCTGTTTCTACTAATATAAACATAATATTTTTTAGAAAAAAAGTTAATCTAAAACAATCTGTGTAACGAAAAAGTCCTACAGCTTGAATGTTGATTTGGCATCCTATGTGGCAGTGCTTCTATAATAACTATGTGAATGTTAACTTATTGTTTTTATGTGATGCATAACTAAAACTATTACACATGAGGGAAGGACAATTAAGACTGATGCGAAACCTTAATCAAGTGAATCCAGTTTTAAACTCGGTGTTGTGTACCTTACTGCTTCTGTTCACCCAGCTGTATCAATTACTCTTTCATTTAGGCTGTATGTACAGAGCTGTATAGACAGTGGTGAATATAACATGTGTGAAGTAATTATCCTTGTAATGTAATGGGTCACGTCTTCCCAGAGAAGTCAAGGTGGTGTTTGAATGAACAGCAAAGTGTCAAGGGTAAATTGTTTTGAGCATTTTGTAAGGAATGGATACCATGCTGTATAGTACAAGGCAAACGTGTCCAAGTATGGACTCAAGTCTTTCTTGCTTGATGGGCCCCGGATCGGGAACTACGAAAAAGAGTAAACTATGGCAAGTTCCACAGACTGATCCGGAACTGGAATGGTCCCTCATGCAACTGCTCTATCTGTAGATAAATGACTAACATACCTATCACCATGCCAAATTGAATGAACAGGTATATATTGTATTTGTTGTATATTGTATTTGTTGTATATTGTATTTGTTGTATATTGTATTTGTTGTATATTGTAATGCTTTAATTTAAATGGTTTTATGGCTATTGTGTTTTTGTATCTTGTATAAGAACTACCTTTGTGCACATGCTCTGTACTTCAACAAGACCTGTTGTTACAGACGGGGCGTTTCCCGCAGCAGCTACCCACCCCTAGAGAAGGCAGAGGACCCGATTCCCGCTGGCTTCCCCATCGACACATACAGCACGTGAGTTAGCATTTTCTTCAGCAACACAAGGGGGATGGGAATGGGCATGGGGGGCAGTCACCCCCCTCCTTGATGCCCCCCTAACTGAAATGTACAGGCAGATGTTCTCCCACATCATTTGTTTGTTATTACTACCAATTAAATATTCCTTGTTTTACTTTAGTCGTGCAGTTATCAGTAAAACCACAACCACATTGAAACAACACATTAGTGAGACTGAGTGTAATTGTACCTGTCTGAAATTGGAAAATAATTTACTAATTGTTCAATGATTACTGGTACTTTAAAAAAAGTATGACTACAGGTCTAAACATTCACCTGTTTGCTTAATGGGAGTGGAGTAACTGGGGGATGTAGTTTAGGAGGAAATGCCCTAAGTTCACAGGAAACAGAGGATTACTCAAGCAAACATGGTGCAGATATCTGGATAACAAGTTGTGTTTACTTTACATCAGCACTTTTCAAAAGACGACTCCTGTATGACCCATCTGCACTGGCCTCGGTCTGTGATAACATTTACCTTCACATTTGCATATTAAGTATTTTATGCGAAGCACAAGTGTGCCGTGAATGTTGACTCATATTACTTTGTCCGCGATGCACCTTCGGCGTTAACTAGTGACGGTTTAGTGTATGCAGGCGGCCATGTTTACGTCCACTGATAATAGTCTCATGCATAATTCATGAAGCTTGTGTAGTTATATGAGTGGGATTGTAACTGTTACAAATAGTTACCGAGGCAAACATGGTACAGTCATTTTCATTGGTTAACACAGATGGAACTAGTTCTTCAATGGATTCATATTTTTTATTAAAATATATATTTCTCTTTTAGTGTTGCCTATCAATTAATAATGCTATACTTTGTGGTTTAATCTTATTTAAACAGAAAATAAAAAGGAAACTAGCAGTCCAAAAAATAAACCAATGAGAAAAAATATATTTTACCCTCAAATGCAAAGATGTTTTTTTACATAAATTAATAACAATACATTTTTAAATGGTAAAATTGTTATTACATTACATTTCACTGGTAGTGTGTCTTAAATTTAATATAATAACTATTTCAGAATGATAATATAATGAATTGGTAATAATGAATAGTGAGAAAAGCATTGCACTTATAAGAACACGTTACGTATCCATCTAATTTCCCTAATTTTCAGTGAAATATTAATGTCACCAATTTCTTGGAAATATTATTTCATTATGTATAATGAACAGATGCCTACATATATATTACATTGCCTCTGATGTGTCGCAAACAACATATGTTACATTTGATGTTATGGCATTGACAGCCGCCTCGACCACCAGGAAAGTTGATAAATAATGTGTCACACAAGCTCGTAGCTCAGGACATAAAAGAAACTATTATGGGATACAAGAGTTTATATGATAGCAACCCAACCATAGAATGAACCATTCTTTTTGATCTTACCTTTTCTTCTCTCCCCCGTACCCATCTTCCTCCTCCCTACATGTTTATCCTTCCTTTGTAGATCCCTTTCCCTCCCTGTTCTATCCCCATATTCTTGCTCCTTTTCTTTGATCCCTTTTGTATTGTCATTTAGCAATGATTGGATATGTGAGTCCCCTCTGCTCCCTTATCTTCTCCCTCTGTCCCCGGCCTCAGTTGTGTTCCCCCCTCCCCCCCTCCCCCCGACTGTCAGCTGTTAACACCTGCCCTTTTGGGATGTCTATTGTAATTCTTATATCGTTATTTTTCCCTTTTCCTTCCTCACTCCACACCTCTGTTTCCTGCCACCTCTTGTCTCCCTACTTTTTTACTCTGTCCTTCAGTGCCCTCTCTCCCCTCCTTCCTTCCCTCCCTCCCCTGCTCCCATTTTCCTCCTCCACTCATGCTATCCATCCCCTCTACTTACATTCTCTCTATCCACGTCTCTACTTGAGCGTCCATCTGGTCAGTCGTGATGTAACGTTGCTAGGTGGTCATTTGTCATCTTAATGGTGTCACTATGACATACCGTGACGCAGATGAATAACTCGCAATTGATGCAATGTCAACGCGGCGGTTCTGTTACTTGTTGCTTTGTCTGTAACTATGGAAACAGGTCTTTGTTAAAGGGTAGGTGTCTATTTATAAGTACCGCCATAATATAAATGAGAAAGGTGTCAAATTATATTATAGCGATATGTTATAGAAGTACCATGCCTTGATATTAAGGTTTTGTATCAGCTGGTCCAGTAGATAAAAAAAGTTGTTGGCCAGAAAATGTACTGGTCCGAATTTTGCACGAATATATATAATTGTGTATAATGTATTTATTTGTGATAGTGAGATTTAGAAGCTGGAGTAGTGAAAAAGCAGTGAACATAATTACTGGGTGTCACTACATGAATATGCGACCCACACAGAGGCACTATTTTAGCATTGTGTCTAGTCACCCACTCATATCCGTAAATATTGTTTATTAAATTTTTTTTTCCAATTTTCCTTTCCACATTATCCTGTTTATGATTGTAAATAGTGATGCAGCACAGTAAAGATGATTGTATAGTCACAGCTGTATGTCTAGGGAGGGTGGTTGTACACATTGGTAGCACAGGGACTGATAAGTGACAGAGCTGCTGGGCCATCAGGCCAGTAGACGAGTGGCCTGAACTGGCCTGGTAGTTTTAAAAACGCACCAGTCCAGAAGGCTCTTGTGACATTACAGGGTCTATGTATGACACAATGACACCATGACACAATGACACCATGACACCATGACACCATGACACAATGACACACTGATACCATGACACAATAACATAATGACTCCATGACTCCATGACTCCATGACTCCATGACTCCATGACTCCATGACTCCATGACTCCATGACTCCATGACTCCATGACACAATGCTAGCACATGGATGGGCACTAGCAGTGACTTATCGAATGGTGACAGTGTTTATAAATCTTGCAGTTGTAATAGCAAGGATGATCAGTGGCATATATAATATGTACATATTATACATAATATATAGAGATGTGGGAGGAATGTTAATTTTTCTGTCGGATTTATGCCATGTGATATCTTTATATAATTATTTGTTTCTCTTTGGCAATTGCAATAAAAGTCAGTGGAGCCATTATCAACAAATTCAAAGTAAATGCAATAATCTATGAAAAATGCATTATTAATGTTGTGAACACTTTTTAAAATTGTTTTTGTATACGTAAAAAACACACTTTATATATGTACTTGTAATTTAATTAAATAGTTAGATCGAATGTCTACCTGTTTCTACTACTACGTGCACATTAAAAGCAGCTCTGTGGCCCTGTGTGCTTGGATAGGAATGTTTGACCTAGACAGATGGAATTCAACTGGCCTACAAGACACACAGCATGTTGCAAACATTTCTGCTAACTATTACATACAAGCTAACAAAAACAGTCTGGACTTGTGCTTAAAGGACAGCACGAACAACAAGTAATGATGTTTTAGAGAAAATATGTTATTTACATCAGCTGCATGTATTATTTATGACCAGTTGCTAAGGTGTGGTTATGATGCCAGGTACAAGTGTAACCATGTTTTATGAACTATAAAACAAACCAGTGGCAAACTGCTGTGGTTTAGAGTGCGTACATTCAGTTGTGTCAAGTGAGAATGTGACCTTCTTGCAGCCACGGATTCACCATCAGCAATGCATCTAACAGTGGTCGATCGTCCCCAACCAATGTTGATTCGGAGCTTGGCTACAGCTTTGTGTCCAACAGCTGGACCACGGGAAACACAACTGAGAGGAGCAGCATCTACTCTCTCGGCGAGGATGTAAGTGAAGCCACCGTCGTTGTGTAACGCACAGTTATGTTGCAATTTCTATGGCAGAGAGATAATTTGAGCGCAAACGAAATACCTGTGATTATAATGTGCAATCCTGTTTCATGATGTTTTGCTAGTATTTTCAAGAATAAAAAAAATATATATGTATATATATGTATATATATATATAAAGAAGTATAGGCGTAGTTATGGAATGAACATTGTTGGTGATCAGAGCATTGCAATTGAGATGGCTGGCTACTAGCAGGACAATGCCAGCAACTGGAAAATCCCCTGCATTTGTATTCCAAGTCATCCTGTTTTTGACAACAGCTTTCATAGAGAATCTCCAAAGGAGATTTTCTCACAAAACATTTTTTGGGGGATTTTACCAGGTTCACAGTCATGACATGCAGCGACTTGTGCCATTGTGGAAAAAATCCAGATCAACATTTTGCGTAGAGGACTTGAAAGCATTAACTTGGTTGTCTATGGAAAAAACAAATAATGACTTGTATCGCCTGAGGCCATGTTACCATTGCGTGTTGTCTGCGGGAGTCTGGAAACCAGGTCCAGCCAAACAACTGGCATCAGACGCCAGTTCACATTGTCATCATAGTAGCGGTTACCAGTAAACACATCCATATTGGCCAATTAATGCACAATTGGTTTCAAGGCCTCGGACAGTTTCTTACAGTGTCGTTCTCTAATACAGCCTAGTGTTGCTGGCATTCCTCCAGTGCGTGCACACAACATGATGTAGTTCAAATCATGACCTTTATCAGTTCTGTGTGCAACTTGAAAGCACCAAAACTGTTGTCACTGTTTATAATGTAAATATAAAACGGCCCAGTGAAGCATCCCACTTGAGAAGTCTCGACCTACTTAACACTAACAGTTAATGTTTAGGCAGAACGCTGATGGAAAATTTAAAAGTTATTTTCTGCCACTATTTTAAATAATTTTTTTATATTGTTGCAGATAGTTGATGTCAACCAGTCTATCCAAAACAAAAAAGATTTTTGTTTTTATTAATATCCAAGGCTTTAACCAAAACGTTGCTATCACTAGTGTAACCAAGTGACCATAACCCCAGTGCATAGGATGCTTTAATGTTGATATTTTGCTGTTTTGTTATATGCAAAGATAAACAATCTGTTGTCTGTTATCGGCCATTCTAACCTACTAAAACAAGCACAGTTATATATATATATATATATATATATATATATATATATATATAATATATATATATTATATATATATATATATATTATATATATATATTATTATTATACATTTAGTGACTTAACAAACCATATTATATGTCCCTGTCTGCTGTAGGAGTTTGACCGCGCGGCCTCAAAGAAGGTTTGGGAACTCTTCAAGCAGATCGACTCGATGTTGTTTGAGAACCGCGATGGTCCCCTGCTCCTTAACGGGGAGTGTCAGGAGTGGGTCTCCCACTTCCCCCATCTCAGGTCAGTCTCCCACTTCCCCCATCTCAGGTCAGTCTCCCACTTCCCCCATCTCAGGTCAGTCTACCACTTCCCCTATCTCAGGTCAGTCTCCCACTTCCCCCACCTCAGGTCAGTCCCACATGCACCAGCACACTTTGTCTCCTCCGTTGCCCTTACCCACCATCTGAGACCAGGGATGACAATTATTAGCGGGGCATTTTATGAATCAGTTGGTACTGCAGACAATGGTTGTGGATTTTAAAAGCAATTTTGCAGGTTAGATTAGATCAGCCATCTGTAGTGGCATGCTCCAAATGGCAAGTAGACAAGGAAGTCATCCAATTACCCAGAATTCATCATTATTTATCATCTATGTGTGACTTGACCTTGTTAAATATTTGTCTAACCATTTTAGATAATATAAAGCAACAATGTATCAGGATCACTCAAAACACATACAAAGTTGTGGGAAAATGGAAAACAGATATTTCAACAGACAACTAACATTTTATGTAGCCTGAAACTTTGTGACATACAGTGTACTTGATACACAGGTATATGTGTCAATGACAACACAATTGTTGGCCAAAGATCACTACCATAATAACAAATATTCAGACTATATTATATGTTTTCGGACATGCTAAAAAAATCTATTAAAATGTTTTATTTATACTGTGCTTTTGGACAAGTTAGTCAACTGTAATAACAAACTGAACATTCCAGTGGCATCTGACAATTACTTTGCAGGATCTTGGGCAAACAGAAGATTCCACCCCAGGACATGGGCTACCAGCTCGTGCCCAATGAGAACCCACTCCCTTTGTCGGGTAGTCTCCTCACAGACGTCACGGAACAGGACCTCTCGGGCACAATGGGGCAGTAAGTGAACCCAGCCTCTAGACGGGCACACTGTATGGTCATACCTTTAGAGGCACACGGTCTTAACAATGTGTATGTTTTATTTTATAATTTCAAGTCCTTGTAAAGGTTTTGGCTTTTGTTTCACCGGTGCATTGCAGAGTTATAGGCATCTTTAAGTATATGAGTCATTTTAATAATCAAAGAAATACATAGCTCATAGGTGGAGTTTAATAACAGTCCTGTGATTCATCTTGTTATCATGGTAACATTTTTGTTACAAAATCCTTAAAAGTGCATACAACGTGACATAGAAAAGGTATTGCTCTATTCCTTGTGGAAAAAATCTAGTATTTTTATGCTATCAAAAACAGATTATTAATTTTATCAATTCCCATTTTATTATAAAATAAGATTTTTTAAATGTTTGCTTTGAAAGTTACATTCACAGATGCTGTTCTGCAGGCATTGTTTGTGCATAATGAGCCCGTATCCCTGGGGCCAAACAAGAACCTTGACATGTGTATGACATGTGCCCTTCTGTCAGGAAAAACTAACCTGAGATTGTCAATAATTAATTTAAACTCTAACTTGGCAGCTGCATTGTGGTTGACAAAAAGTGTACTTTGGCTAACTAACATCCAGGTCTGTATTCTGACCCTGGTTTGGATCAGTGTGCCTAGATATTGTTGTCCGTTGCACCAGTTCTAATCTTCATAATGATTGGCTTAAATTACTGCATTGCTTTAAGTAACTGATTAAGCTACTATGAAAGTTATTAGCTTCCATGTTGTTAACACGTTAATAATTCCAATGTACTGAAATTCCTTTTGCATAATTCTTGCAGAACCAAAATGACAAAAGTAGGCTAATCTATACAACTCCAGTGATGGCATAGGAACAATGGTGGCACCACCTGGTGGACTAGAAAAGAAAAGTACTTAACACTTGAAAATTGTTTTACACTTTGTACAGTGCGTAAATACTAGAAATAGACAACACATCCACACCAAAAAGCTGAATGTTGCCACAGTGGTTAACTCAGTTTGGTTTGTTTAATTTTTTTAAATGATGGAAAAAAGCAAAACGACAAATCCATCTCGATTTGGTGCCTGGTTGACAGAAAATAATACTCTGGCTGAAGTGACTCAGGTGTATTGTTACTGCATGGTGGCATGTTGCAGACTGTCAATCATGGGCCACCACCTCGACGCACTCAAACCCCTAATGGACGGCAGCTCCAGCTATCTCGAGGAGGAAGTCTTCGAAAAGGATGGCCATGTTGATGACATCATCGGCATCGACTATCTATCACTGTAAGTTCGCTAAGTCGATGTGACATAAATAAGAACTTTACAATATTTGTTAATTCCTAAGACATGTTCTAACTTCAGAGGTAGGCATTGTTAGAACTTTTAAGTTGATAAGTAATTTATTACCAATGTCACTCCTACAATAATGACTTTGTCAGTTGAGCAGCTGTATATTTATATATATCTATATATAATATATATATATATATATATATATATAATTATGTTATGATACATGTGTCCTTGTTCTGTCTATTGCTTTTGGCAGTGTGCCAGCGATAGCCTGTCTAATATGTTGAATTCACATAGAAACTGCAGTAAATACTTTACAAAATTGCAGCATACATCCAGTGACCGATTTGCAGAAGACACCGACTGCCGTTGAACAAGCCAAGATGACAGACCTTTACACAACAAGTAAAATGTGTTACGTACGACAGATTGATCGTGATGCATAAAGTGCTATCATTGCACAAGTTAAACATCTGTCACGGAAGAATGTTGGTTTGCTCTGTTGTAGTGACGATGATGCAAAAACAAATGTGACACGCCTGAAGCATTCTGGGATGCCTCCCGTGACGCCGCAGGCATGTGTCAAGGACAACATTACGGGTGCAGCGTTTGACTTCATATGGGCAGAGGTGAGTTTGAGAAACGCAGAAAGCGCTATTGCTGTCTTCCATAACTGCCAAGTCTCCATCCAGCCTTCAGCAGGAAACAGTTGTATAACATATTAATTCGCTAACTTTGGGGGGGGGGGGCAGTTTTCACCCCCTCTTTATTCTGTTCATTTCCTTAACATGTGAAATTTTCCAGTGAGTCATGTAACTGCAGTGTAATTTTAGGTTAGAGGTAAGCACATAGAAAAGTCACTCGACATCCAATGTCTTATTACTGACACTACTACTGACACTACTACTGACACTACTACTGACACTACTACTGACACTACTACTGACACTACTACTGACACTACTACTGACACTACTACTGACACTACTACTGACACTACTACTGACACTACTACTGACACTACTGCTGATAACGGGTGCCAAATATTTAACTGATACATAATTTAGTATAAAAAACTATTCACACTATTATGATTTTTGTGGTTTCACTTTCAGTTTATTTCCTGGTTGAGGCCACTGCTGGGTCGATATGCAAGGCAACTGCTGACTGGTGAGTGTTAAGCTCCTTTTAAATTACTGTGAAATGATGTTAAAAATAAAACAAGCAAAAAGCAAACATTACTGAATCAGTTTTAATTCAAGTGGTGTGGTTAAATCCTGTTTCACAAACATTCAGACATAGACATGCAAACTCAAATGTGACAAGGAATTCTCTCTTTCCCTAGACCTTCGTGGAACTTTTCAGGTCATGTCAATAACATTTTAGTGATTTTGACATTTGTTTTATGCATTTGTTATATAATTTAAAATAACTTCAAAATATTTAGTTAACTAATTAGCTAACTTAGGTTTTATTGTTTTCCCTTCACCAAACTTACCTTTTATATAACTTATTTAAGCTACACTGTACTCTTATATCGTAAAATATGTTTTATGAGTCCATTTAAAATATTTGTAATTAATTTACATTATATACTTGTGTTGTTGTTGACATGTTTTAGCAGATATTTTACCTGTATACAAAGCGCCCTGGAAATGTTTATTATTAAGTAATGATAAATTGTGAAAGTTGGTACGGAGGCTGACTGTGATGATGGATGTCTATAGATGATGGGGACGATTTAGAGGAGGTTCACATGCCCGAGCTTGGAATGCCCCTCATAGATGGTCCCACCTACTCCCTCAACAGGGACATGTTGTCCCTGTCCAGGGAAGCGTCCCTGCTCAGCACCAGTCGGATCCCAGACAAGGTGGGAACTGGATTTGATTAATTCAAGTTTAGTCGAAATTTATAAAATAATATAATGAATTGATGTCAAGTAATTTCTTCCTTTGCTAAGTAATTTTAGTGTTCATGTTATTATTATTTAATGAATTAATAATAATAAGTTTTTTAAATTAATATAAATTTACATTGTGTGTGGTTACTGGGACTATGTGTGTACTTGTTTAATATAAGTGAGTGGCAACAGTAACATTAATGCATCATGATTGAAGACGTAGTTTTATTTATTTGGTATGCAGTATGTTTTGAGACATATAAATTGCTTTAATGTTATATGGCTGGGATACTACAAGATATATGTTAGTAAGACATGTTTGGTTGTGATGTTAGTTACTGTGTGTGTTACAACTGACGGCAGTGTCACTTGTGTTTGGCAGAGGACAGGAATGTTGTGATGTTAGTGACTGTGTGTGTTACAACTGACGGCAGTGTCACTTGTGTTTGGCAGAGGACAGGAATGTTGGGATGTTAGTCACTGTGTGTGTTACAACTGACGGCAGTGTCACTTGTGTTTGGCAGAGGACAGGAATGTTGTGATGTTAGTTACTGTGTGTGTTACAACTGACGGCAGTGTCACTTGTGTTTGGCAGAGGACAGGAATGTTGTGATGTTAGTTACTGTGTGTGTTACAACTGACGGCAGTGTCACTTGTGTTTGGCAGAGGACAGGAATGTTGTGATGTTAGTCACTGTGTGTGTTACAACTGACGGCAGTGTCACTTGTGTTTGGCAGAGGACAGGAATGTTGTGATGTTAGTCACTGTGTGTGTTACAACTGACGGCAGTGTCACTTGTGTTTGGCAGAGGACAGGAATGTTGTGATGTTAGTCACTGTGTGTGTTACAACTGACGGCAGTGTCACTTGTGTTTGGCAGAGGACAGGAATGTTGTGATGTTAGTCACTGTGTGTGTTACAACTGACGGCAGTGTCACTTGTGTTTGGCAGAGGACAGGAATGTTGTGATGTTAGTCACTGTGTGTGTTACAACTGACGGCAGTGTCACTTGTGTTTGGCAGAGGACAGGAATGTTGTGATGTTAGTCACTGTGTGTGTTACAACTGACGGCAGTGTCACGTGTGTTTGGCAGAGGACAGGAATGTTGTGATGTTGGTCACTGTGTGTGTTACAACTGACGGCAGTGTCACGTGTGTTTGGCAGAGGACAGGAATGTTGTGATGTTGGTCACTGCGTGTGTTAAAACTGACGGCAGTGTCACTTGTGTTTGGCAGAGGACAGGAATGTTGTGATGTTAGTCACTGTGTGTGTTACAACTGACGGCAGTGTCACTTGTGTTTGGCAGAGGACAGGAATGTTGTGATGTTAGTCACTGTGTGTGTTACAACTGACGGCAGTGTCACTTGTGTTTGGCAGAGGACAGGAATGTTGTGATGTTAGTCACTGTGTGTGTTACAACTGACGGCAGTGTCACTTGTGTTTGGCAGAGGACAGGAATGTTGTGATGTTAGTCACTGTGTGTGTTACAACTGACGGCAGTGTCACTTGTGTTTGGCAGAGGACAGGAATGTTGTGATGTTAGTCACTGTGTGTGTTACAACTGACGGCAGTGTCACTTGTGTTTGGCAGAGGACAGGAATGTTGTGATGTTAGTCACTGTGTGTGTTACAACTGACGGCAGTGTCACTTGTGTTTGGCAGAGGACAGGAATGTTGTGATGTTAGTCACTGTGTGTGTTACAACTGACGGCAGTGTCACTTGTGTTTGGCAGAGGACAGGAATGTTGTGATGTTAGTCACTGTGTGTGTTACAACTGACGGCAGTGTCACTTGTGTTTGGCAGAGGACAGGAATGTTGTGATGTTAGTCACTGTGTGTGTTACAACTGACGGCAGTGTCACTTGTGTTTGGCAGAGGACAGGAATGTTGTGATGTTAGTCACTGTGTGTGTTACAACTGACGGCAGTGTCACTTGTGTTTGGCAGAGGACAGGAATGTTGTGATGTTAGTCACTGTGTGTGTTACAACTGACGGCAGTGTCACTTGTGTTTGGCAGAGGACAGGAATGTTGTGATGTTAGTGACTGTGTGTGTTACAACTGACGGCAGTGTCACTTGTGTTTGGCAGAGGACAGGAATGTTGTGATGTTAGTCACTGTGTGTGTTACAACTGACGGCAGTGTCACTTGTGTTTGGCAGAGGACAGGAATGTTGTGATGTTAGTCACTGTGTGTGTTACAACTGACGGCAGTGTCACTTGTGTTTGGCAGAGGACAGGAATGTTGTGATGTTAGTCACTGTGTGTGTTACAACTGACGGCAGTGTCACTTGTGTTTGGCAGAGGACAGGAATGTTGTGATGTTAGTCACTGTGTGTGTTACAACTGACGGCAGTGTCACTTGTGTTTGGCAGAGGACAGGAATGTTGTGATGTTAGTCACTGTGTGTGTTACAACTGACGGCAGTGTCACTTGTGTTTGGCAGAGGACAGGAATGTTGTGATGTTAGTCACTGTGTGTGTTACAACTGACGGCAGTGTCACTTGTGTTTGGCAGAGGACAGGAATGTTGTGATGTTAGTCACTGTGTGTGTTACAACTGACGGCAGTGTCACTTGTGTTTGGCAGAGGACAGGAATGTTGTGATGTTAGTCACTGTGTGTGTTACAACTGACGGCAGTGTCACTTGTGTTTGGCAGAGGACAGGAATGAGCAGACTGGAAGATCTGCTGACAATTTCCACCAAAACACTACTCAAGAGAGACAAGTCAAATCTGCAGTATGTATAGATCTAATGTGATTTCACGTTGTTTGGGTTACAACCCGTAATGCATTAGAAGCTGTCAAGCCTTGATCATAATTATTTTGTGTGTGCGTATGTATGTGAGGGAAATTGATATCGGATAACAGAGGCGAATCCAAAACTATTAAACAAATGTAACTGTTTTAACCTGCAGTGTTTTATTTACCAATATATAAGGGAAATCAGATGTAAGGAATTGTTTCACTTTGTTTCAACATGTTCCTTTTAGCGAACATCCACTGTAGATGTAAACCAGTTGATTCATTGTCTATGAATGAAACGTTCTCTCCGTGACCATGTGCGTTGTCATGGCAGTGAGACGGTTGACCTCCAGACGGCTGCGACCTTGCACCCTCGACCTGTATCGAGCAGCACCAAGTACCTTGGCGGCAGCCGTCCCCTCAGTGTGAAGCCCTTGGAGCAGCATCGCCATGCATCAGCACGTGCCAAGACATCGGGCCGTCGTCTGCTGGCGCCAATCGCAGGCGACCGCGCCCGTACACCAAACGCTGTGAGTGATGTCACACTGTCCTCTGTGATGTTATGACGTCATATGGTGACCGTTTCATTAATATAAGATAACAAATTCATAATAAAAATCTGTCATCAACCAAAATCCTCTTCAAAATATAAGGAGACATTTCAGAAGGGAAAAAGCTGCCATGTAAGCGAGGAAACTATTTATTTGACACACCAACAAAGATCTCCCAATGGTACATCCTGATATTGACAGTTTTCAGTATAGAATGTCACTTCAACGGAGCAAAATAAATGTTAAAGAGGAAAAGTGAATTTATGAGGCCATCAGATTGTGAAAAGGTGCTGAGTTCTGGCTGTAAAATTTAGTTTTAGTTCGATCTGATACAGTATCATAGCAAATCGTTGCTGTGGTTATTCATGACAAATTCCATAATGTCTGTGTCACAGTATGTATCTGAAAGCACACCTGACAAACAAATTGTTGATTTTGTCTTTGTAGACTTCATAAATAACATTGGTACTGCTAAACCTTCAGTGATTGATATGAAATTAACACACATGCTAAATCATGAAACGCTCCACGCAGGAAGAAGAAAAGAACCAAAGACTACAGAATGAGGTTATTCGAGGTCATCGACTGACCACAATGAATGACCAGATTACATCTCCTCCCCCTCAGTTTGGTCGCAATGGGACACTGCCACCCCTCGACTCAGGGGAAATGAATGGCATCACAGGGGTGAGTGTCACCAACAGACTTGTCATCTCTTTACCTCTACGACTACACACCTAATTGTGTATACTATTGTATATGCATATTTTATATAATATATATATAATATAATATAGCTAACTACCATGTCAGTTATTTTGAGATATACAGGTAAAATATTTTGCCATATGACGTGCTTGGTTTGCCATTATTGGGCTGTTACATCCCATTAAAATTAATGATATTTTTAATACAGAATTAAATGTATTATTAAATTATGATTTTGCACCCAAACTGAAATAAGAAACTTGTTCTAAAAGAATGTTGGCATGTATTCACATCTCTAAATTTATGTAGATTTCTTTTTGTATACAACTTTCTAAAATAACACATCTGCATTGCCTGCTGAATAATTTCACTTTACGTTTTGGTTTTGGTTTATTTCAAATATTACCTGCTCGTGGCATGTTGAACTGATAGCAGACACAAATTGTTGCAGAGCAAACAACTGGCTGTCATTTCTTTGTTTATTTTGTTATTTGCATAAAATCCAAACAAATGTACAATGATCACATTATTTAGATATCATTCTCATGTCAAGCCCCATGGGGCTATTAGAGAATTTCCTGAGTTACTTGATACAGCTGGACTATTGTTATTATCTTTGTACCAAGTACCCAAATAAACTTTCATTCATTTGTTTATTCATAAACTACTAAATCTCACATAAATGATTCACCAAACAGTTGTATCGTCAACAAAGAAGGGAATGCACATGTTACCGTGACAACCAGTGGGTGGGACTAGCTGTCACAGGTAGTGCTCTTCCCCTCCACCCCAGAACCCCTGGGAGAGTGAGTAGGGTGCTCTGTAAGCATGGTGGATGACGAGGTCAACCTCCCCCTCCTCCTGCCTCATGGGCTAATAACCCCAGACTGCTGCCAAATAATAAGCATCTGCTGACTGCTGACAAAGCTGGCTTGGGAATGGAGTGACCAAATGGTGTGACTATGGAAATAATGTGTGTGCATTTGTGTGTGTGCATTTGTGTGTGTGCGTGAGTGCATGCGGGCGTGCGTGTGTGCGTGCGGGCGTGCGTGCATGCGTGCATGCATGCATGTGTATTGTATGTGAGTGCATTTGTTCTGTGTGGTGTGTATGTATTTGTGTATATATGTGTGTACATTTGTGTATATGCGCATTTGTGTGTATGCATTTGTGTGTGTGCATTTGTGTGTCTGCATTTGTGTGTGTGTGCATGCAGCATGTGTGATAAACTGTACATCATATACCTTATACACATTTAATTTATTTAATGTACATTAATAATTTATCATGTAAATACACATGCATACAAATATATGATGGACAGATTCATCGTGTCTGAGAGACATTTGATCTGATAGATTGGATTTAGCAAAGTAATTAGGAAGTCCGTAGAACAGCAAACACTAATAAAAAGAACTTGAGAAAAATTAGGAAACAGCTTTCAGGATTGTAGACTGCAATACATACAACTATAAGATGGATATCTACATACATACATGTATACCATATCAGTCTTATACGTGTAATGCATGCAATGGCAGTAATTTATCACAATGTTGTGATGAAAGGTGCATGGGATAACACTAAGGAACAAGCAACTGGAATCACATTCTGTAGGAATGGTATTGACATGCAATGGCTTATATGTTATTTACCCATTGATGCAATAGACCCAGGACCCAGCCACCTAGTCAGTGCTGGGTGTGTGTGTGTGTGTGTGTGTGTGTGTGTGTATATATATATATATATATATATATATATATATATATATATATATATATATATATATATATTTTAAGTATATATAAAAGGGAACAAGTTGAAGTGACTGGTGGTTAAGTTTTCCTGCAGTGCATTTGCATGCAATTCTGATGCATTTGAATGCACGAGTATGCATTTGGAGATGTTTTATCTTTGTATGACGGCCATATGCATTTGGAGATGTTTTATCCTTGTATGACGACCATCCATAAATATCAGTGAGTAGAAATAAAATGTATGTGTTCAGTCATATGGATGGCTCATATTATCAGAGGTGTGTTTCAGTTAGTTACTGATGGTTATCAAAATAAATTTAGTTACTTGTATGAACACTTTTTTAACAGCACAATGTAGGCCTACCTTTGGTGTTTATTTCATGGTAACGTGTATTTTTTGGCACTTCTAATCTTTGTGTAACTGCAATTGTTTTTACGTTGCAAGTTATCGGTTCTTATACAGCACATTTTCACTTTTCATCACTATGTACACCTACAGTGATTACCAGTGACAAATGAACTTCAACCCACAGATAGTCAGAGTTGTTTTCTGATTGGCTACTGGATAATCGGAACTGATGTCCTGATTGGTTGATTTCAGCGGAGGACGATGAATAACCGAGTAGGAAGTGCTGCGTTTCACGAGAAGGAATCGTTGACGCATGTATTACGTGAGAGACCCCTGGAGACGAGACCGAGCACTACCCACATACTCTACAGAGTACGTATTTTATGTTGTGTTCTTACAGGGTCGGTCTGGGTCTATCAAAACTCTCTTACTCCTTTATATGTGTGAACTAGTTAGTAGCTGTGTACAGATTGTTCTTATTATATTATTGTAAGTAACAATACGAAGTCTTGTTGGTTGTTTGTTGGCGCAAGATTGTTTTACTTACATGTGTTTGGGCAGTGTTTTTTGCCATATTTCACTAATACAAGGATACCTATTTTTTATAGAATATGTGCCAAAATATATGTTTAAAAACTAGACAGGAACCTGACGATATCTAATAGTCATTCCCTAAAGAAGAATGTCATCATCGACGCTGACACATTCTGACTCAGGTGTCTCCTCCCAGATTTGTTTAGCTTCATTTGTCTTGTCACGAGTGCTAGTCTTCAGGGACACAACCTGGCTTGTGTGGGTTGTGTCGACTCAACATCCAACCAGAGACGTTTAAAACAGATGTTGTATAAGACTCATGAATGTATGTAACAGAGAGGTTGACATGCACATTGTTAACAGATAGGTTGATATGTTTATAACAGAGAGTTTGACGTGTACAGTATGTAACTGATAAGTTGACATGTATATAACAGAGAGGTTGACATGTACAATATGTAACTGATAGGTTGACATGTATATAACAGAGAGGTTCACATGTACAATATGTATCAGAGAGGTTGATATGTATATAACAGAGAGGTTGACATGTACAGTATGTAACAGAGAGGTTGACATGTACAGTATGTAACAGATAGGTTGATATGTGTATAACAGAGAGGTTGACACGTACAGTATGTAACAGATAGGTTGACATCTGTGTAACAGTGAGGTTGACACGTACAATATGTTACAGATAGGTTGACATGTGTATAACAGAGAGATTGACACGTACAGTATCTAACAGAGAGGTTGATATGTGTATAACAAAGAGATTGACATGTACAATATGTAACAGAGAGGTTGACATGTACTCTATGTAACAGAGAGGTTGATATGTGTATAACAGAGAGGTTGACATGTACAATATGTAACAGATAGGTTGACATGTACAATATGTAACAGATAGGTTGACATGTACACTGTGTAACAGAGAGGTTGACATGTACAGTATGTAACAGATATGTTGATATGTGTATAACAGAGAGGTTGACACGTACAGTATGTAACAGATAGGTTGACATCTGTGTAACAGTGAGGTTGACACGTACAATATGTTACAGATAGGTTGACATGTGTATAACAGAGAGATTGACACGTACAGTATCTAACAGAGAGGTTGATATGTGTATAACAGAGAGATTGACATGTACAATATGTAACAGAGAGGTTGACATGTACTCTATGTAACAGAGAGGTTGATATGTGTATAACAGAGAGGTTGACATGTACAATATGTAACAGATAGGTTGACATGTACAATATGTAACAGATAGGTTGACATGTACACTGTGTAACAGAGAGGTTGACATGTACAGTATGTAACATAGAGGTTGACATGTACAATATGTAACAGAGAGGCTGACATGTGTATAACAGAGAGGTTGACATGTACAGTATGTAACAGAGAGGTTGACATGTACAGTATGTAACAGAGAGGCTGACATGTGTATAACAGAGAGGTTGACATGTACAATATGTAACTGATAGGTTGACATGTATATAACAGAGAGGTTCACATGTACTATATGTATCAGAGAGGTTGATATGTATATAACAGAGAGGTTGACATGTACAGTATGTAACAAAGAGGTTGACATGTACAGTATGTAACAGATAGGTTGATATGTGTATAACAGAGAGATTGACACGTACAGTATGTAACAGATAGGTTGACATGTGTATAACAGAGAGGTTGACACGTACAGTATCTAACAGAGAGGTTGATATGTGTATAACAGAGAGATTGACATGTACAATATGTAACAGAGAGGTTGACATGTACTCTATGTAACAGAGAGGTTGATATGTGTATAACAGAGAGGTTGACATGTACAATATGTAACAGATAGGTTGACATGTACAATATGTAACAGATAGGTTGACATGTACACTGTGTAACAGAGAGGTTGATATGTGTATAACAGAGAGGTTGACATGTACAGTATGTAACAGAGAGGCTGACATGTGTATAACAGAGAGGTTGACATGTACAATATGTAACTGATAGGTTGACATGTATATAACAGAGAGGTTCACATGTACAATATGTATCAGAGAGGTTGATATGTATATAACAGAGAGGTTGACATGTACAGTATGTAACAGAGAGGTTGACATGTACAGTATGTAACAGATAGGTTGATATGTGTATAACAGAGAGGTTGACACGTACAGTATGTAACAGATAGGTTGACATGTGTATAACAGAGAGGTTTGACACGTACAGTATGTAACAGATAGGTTGACATGTGTGTAACAGTGAGGTTGACACGTACAATATGTTACAGATAGGTTGACATGTGTATAACAGAGAGATTGACATGTACAATATGTAACAGAGAGGTTGACATGTACTCTATGTAACAGAGAGGTTGATATGTGTATAACATAGAGGTTGACATGTACAATATGTAACAGATAGGTTGACATGTACACTGTGTAACAGAGAGGTTGATATGTGTATAACAGAGAGGTTGACATGTACAATATGTAACAGATAGGTTGACATGTACAATATGTAACAGATATGTTGACATGTACACTGTGTAATAGAGAGGTTGATATGTGTATAACAGAGAGGTTGACATGTACAGTATGTAACAGAGAGGTTGACATGTACAGTATGTAACAGAGAGGTTGACATGTACAGTATGTAACAGAGAGGTTGACATGTACAGTATGTAACAGAGAGGTTGACATGTGTATAACAGAGGTTGACATGTACAGTATGTAACAGAGAGGTTGACATATACAATATGTAACAAAGAGGCTGACATGTACAGTATGTAACAGAGAGGCTGTGTTACAGACGGACATCCAGTCCGGCCGGCGGTCATCCACGCCAATGGGCTTCAACAACAGCTTCAAACTCAGCTCTGTTGCAACCACAGGTCAGTGTCCAGCCTTTTTCGCAACCAGGATATGTCTCGGGTTAACAATTTAAAACTGTAGACTGTCCCATGTAACATATACAGTTTGTGCCATGTAGGGCGTAGAATCACATCGTACATAGCTTAGTACTATGCACATATATATATATATATATATATATATATATATATATATACATATATATATATATATATATATATATATATATATTGTGTGTGTGTGTTATATCCATATAGGTGTATGCATGTCTATATATTGTGCATACCTATATGTATATAAGCTTGAGTATACCAGTGTAAACATAATGTTTTATTATTGCTATTATTTATATTCTTAATTGTAAACATATTATTTTCACGTATTTGTTTAATTTTACAGAGGTGGCTCCCATGTTAGTGACATATTCAGTGTCTTAGTGGGAGTCTCCCTGACTATATTTTTTTACTTATACATGTGTTGGTTGTGTCACATTAATTTGGTCAACATAAATGAGCGTGAGGATGACGTGTCTTATTGCCAGTGCTTGTGTTGTTGCCAGGCAACATGATTGGCCCTCCTGGTCAGCAACTCAACGTGACAGGCAGCAGCATCAACCCCCATGTGGGGCCAGACATTGAACTCAGCGACAACTTTGAGGACATCGTCCAGTCGTCGGCACAATGGGGTAGGCACATGCTTGGTGACTGTCACTCAGTCTGTGTAACAAGATTGTTTGTGTTTAAGTGGCACTCACACACTAACTTAAATGACACCAATGCACTTGTTGAATCGCTACTGTGTTACTGAGCATAACAAATTCACAGGCACACACAGTAGCGGCTACCCAAAACTGTGCATGGAGAATACCTTCACAGTCATCTGTCAACCTGCTATTCACATGTGCTGATGTGGTGTGAAAATACTTAACAAGTAAAAGTCGGCACGGTTCAGACAGATGAACAACGGTTGCACTCCGATAAAACTCACTAAAGCATAAATCTACAAATATAACGTCGTTTCAGTGGTAAGTATTTTTAAAAATTGACCCAGGCATTAAAATCTTTGCATCCACCAACAAAAACTGCACAGTTTTGGGTAGCCGTTGGTCACGTACACACAGGTTCTTGGGTGTTCTGTGAGTTCCTGGGTCGAGTCTGTCTTGCCTCATCCTGTCTGTTGCTTCTTGCAGGCACAAGGAACCCAATCAGTGCTCTCGGACAAATCCCAATTATGTATGTCAGACAGGTTTTGAGAAAAGGTAACAAACATATCAAGGTAGTTGTTAAACCACCGCTATTTTATATGTTAAGAATATTATTTCTTTTCAATAATCGATTAAGCTTTTAGAGATCAAAGTAGTTCAAATAAAAGCAAGCTCATTTTGACTGATGGTTTGGTTTTTGATGTGTGTTTTTCATGTATACAAAGATAGCTTTCTTAAAAGAGAATCGGTTGATTGTTATTTGTTAGTCACTTTTGATATATATCCATTATTATCATTTAATCGAAAAGTAAAAGCTTCACAAAACATCATCAGAATAAAGTCACACAACAATGTATTGTGTTTTCATCAGCATATTTCTTTATTCTTTTATAAGTATATTAACTAAATAAATAACTGCCTATGGAATCTTCCAAGTTAGAAATTAAATACTGATTATGAGTTCAGAAGTATGGACAATGTTTCCAAAAACACAACAATTATCATTTGTATAAAGCAAATGCAAAATGTTATTGCCTATAAACAGTAGCTATAATATATGACCTGGCTGTGAACGTGACTGAGCAAGCTAGACAACATTTACTGTACTTTGTGGTGCTCATGTTTTTAAAAGATATGGAATACGTGATTCCTGTTTATAACGTGTAGGTCGAATAATTCAGGTTTCATTCTTAATACATTCTAGTGACATGTTATAGTCATCTTAATGGCTGTTTTATAAACTAATGTGTTATGTTTGTGTACTAACTGTTGTTTGCTTGTCTTTATTAAATACATAAAAGATAGATTAAAAAGCACCTTTTAGGTGTCAACAAAACAGTGCCTCATTTAATATTGAAGCAAAATATTGACTGATTAAGTAATAAACTAGATAAAATGTACAGCTTCGAATATTTTATGTAAGGATTTTATTAATTTGTGTGTGTTCCTATTTAGGCACTCATTGATATGGAATGTTTGTCCACATCTTCACAATAAACCTCGGGTACAACAATTTGCACAGTACTCCCCAGTTCAATCACAATCAACCATATACAACAGAACATTTATGATAAGTAAATTTGCTATATCCGAGGTTAACTGTTAATTAAAAATTATATATACTGTATATAATTATATATATATATATATATATATCATGTATTATAAATATTTAAATGTATATAGTATATATATATATATATATATATATATATATATATATATATATATATATATATAATATATATATATATATATATATATATGTTATTATGTGTGTGTATGTGCATATATAAAACTTTGCCATGAGACCTTTTATTAATATCTCCTCACCTTGTGTGTGAACTAACAAGTTTGTCGTGAGCCTCTCATGTACTGAGGCCGCTGACAGACGCACTGTTTGTCTGTCTGTACACGTCACGTGTGGTGTGTTGTTTGCATTCATCCACGCTTGTGTGTGGTTTGTTTCTCGCAGAGTGCCCCCATCCCACCGCCACCCCTGTCGCCACCCACCGACGACTTGCCCCACACAACGTCATCAAACACTTGACAGGTAGTGTACATTGAGTGCAGTGACACCGCTCGCTTGCTTGTGTCACCTGCTTCCGTTATGAAACACACCAAGCTTTGTGTTGTCGCAAGTGAACAAACATACATGTGTAGTCAGCCACAGCGAACTGGGTATTAACTATTAAGTCACACGTACATTCTTATTCGGCACAAAATTTAAAAATAGCTGTCTAAGGAATGTTAAATAGACTGTTGGATTTTTGTAGAAATACGTTGTACTTAAAGGGAGGGGGTCATCTCCTTTGCCCAGAATTGTCAGAGCAGTAATTTGTAGCAGGAAGTCTGCTGTCTAGAATGTGAGAAAGTTAAACGTCAAAGGGTATTGTCTTTAAATCTGCTGCCTCTGCAATATTTCCAATCAATTTTGTTTTGAAACAGGATGTTTTGTTTACATTTGAACGTGTTGCAGGTGGAATCTTTCAAATTGCAAACTATGTTCCGAGCTTAATAAAGTAACTAAACACAAATTGACACGCAGTAAACTTTCAACGTACATGTTGTGGTCATAAGAATGTAATATTTAATGAACAAATAAAACCCTTAGGAGCTGACATCCTTGCTTTAAACCTCATAATTTCATATATAAGTGTCCAGTTTATTTTTTGTGTCAGACAACCCGACTAATAAAATACATAAAAAATTGTGCTTATATATCCTCGTTAAAAAACAATGGATGCCGAGTCAAAATTACCTAGTTTCTCATGCCATTGCTTTTTAATGTTTGTTTTAATGTAAGCAATAAATATAATAAAATACAGAAGATATTCAGATGAATGAGATATCATTTTAAAGCTCATCATTCGTGGATTATAAAAAATTACTGAACTCAGTTTCACAATATTGCAACTTAATACCATCTTGGCTGCAACACATCACGTATGACATCACATGTCGTTGTGTGGCTCACATCTGCCATGTTTGTTTCATAGAAATCTGTATTTTAAATATATTTACTATTTACGTAAATTGGAACTACATTAGCATGTCTTGTGTCACCATTTACCAGGCAGTGAAATTTACCTTAAGCAACATTTGCCAGGTTTAATTGGAAATAGTCTAGAAATCTTAAAAGGTTAAGGGCCATCAGTGTTCTGAACTTGGCAGTTCAAAACCTTAACATTTCATTCTGGAGTTTTTATTTAATCTAGTTAGAAATATTGTTCACACTGTAAATAATTTACTGCATTTCTTACACATCTACCGTTGTGGGATTGTTGAAAAAACTGACAATGCAATGTGCTTTGTTATGATTTATGTTAAAACTTTGTCTTTAGCTACAAGTTGCTTGAATATGTATGTTTATTTTCATTGTTTTCATCATGTTTGCATGCAGTCACCTGTGATCACCTGATTGCATGATCATTTCTTTTTCTCATTCTCTAGCCATGATTCATATCAACCATTTAAGCATTA
The DNA here is from genome assembly GCA_025642075.2 of Ridgeia piscesae. Classification (NCBI taxonomy): domain Eukaryota; kingdom Metazoa; phylum Annelida; class Polychaeta; order Sabellida; family Siboglinidae; genus Ridgeia; species Ridgeia piscesae. Next base: position 629,899 of record JAODUO010000041.1, read on the forward strand.
TTCTACAAGTTTCTCTGTCTGTCTCCAGGTGGCTCCACTCTCCCTGCACCAGTGCGCAAAGGTCGGTTGCATCAGCATTATCACATGCCAGTCAGGTGATCCGCGAGAGGTCATGACTCCGTGTGTCGTGCGTGTGTGTTACGGCATCATCCCTTCGGAAAGAATCCCGGGGCGTCCCACAGTGTAAAGGGAATAACCGCAGCCAAGTGTCAAACATGGGACGTCGCTGGGATAACAAGGGAATCGCAACTCATGCAAGAACTGTGATTATCTGACTATGACATTCAGCAGATATGTGTCAGGTGATTCTGAACAATGAGCAAGTGGATTGCCTCACAGCAGACATGCATGCATGTCCTCTGATACATGAATCGATGCACGCGCATGTGTGTATGCATTCGCATGCAGACACACATCGGAACAGAACGTACACGGTTGTGTGCACGTACAAATGTAATATAAGCGAGCATGTATATTTGAATGTATGCCATGCAGGTTTCGTTACTGTGGATTTCTGTTTCTGTTGGATTGCACAAATATTATTCAGGTTGATTTTAAATGTTACTTAAATGTGTAGTAACTAACAGGGGACAATATTACACGCGTACGCATGTTGACTTTTTATACTGTATTTTGTGTTGACAAAGGAGGCGTCTCCGAGTGGCCTGGCGAAGCTCTTCTGGCCAGAAGAGAGAAATGTTTCTATTTGTGACGGTTTTACTTTCTGTGACTAGCTCATTCGGTTGTTGCTACATTTTTATGGATGTGGGATTTTCAGGTTTATTCATAACTGCAGCTGTTGAAGCTATGACGGGGGAACAGAGAAGAAAATTGATTTTCATTGAAGATCCAACATGAAACTGTAACTTTTTATTTGCTATATTGACAAACGTCGTTTGATAGTTACATTGGCTGTGACAAAAATAGTGTTTACATTACGTATACACAGTACTTGCTGTACACATTACGAGTCTATACAATGACTGTCATGCAACAGATGGTTTATTTACATTGCATTTTAATAAATAATACTAGATATTCATGCAGAAAGTCATACAGCCAGTGATAAATGTGTTGCATGCCGGTAGCAGACTACTCGTGATTATCAGAAACTGGGCAACATTAAATGCACATTTGACTAGTTTTGTCATGTTAGTTAACATGAATCACACAGTGCTAGGTAGCTATGTTGCATTGCTTCTGATGGTTATGAGCAGTACAAAGACTGATATTTGTGTGTTAAGTTATGTCGACACTGAATTTATCACTAATTTCCTTTTTGATATCGCCATGTGATGTACACATCAGTTGTTACTTTCCTCTCTATGTTCAATGTTTTTCTATTTGTTCATGTAAACTCAGGAATACATAGCTCCAATAAATGTCATATGTACATATAATATGTATATCCAAAGACTGGTTTTGCAGTAGAGTGTACGACTGTTGTTGGCATTTCTTCCATTTATGGTCGAATTTGAGACCTTGTGAAATATTGTATATTCCAGTATAATAAAACTATTTGCAAAATAATGTAAGTTCAGTCGTCAGCAATAATTTTGTCCATAGAATAGACAGGGCATTATTGATATGTCTCTGTTTGTTATTAGTATTTATGCAGATCATCAGCAGCAGATGTATTAGTATTGTTCAGGATTACCTCCGGGCACAATTTTAAGGTCAGAATAATATAATACAGGCCTATGTCGATTTTCTGTAATTATTCATTGTGTCAATAATTGTTCCAATTGAAAACAAGTGCATACAATAGTATTGTGTCAATGTATGAACACGTACAATGGTAGGTGGGGGTGTGGGGCCTGGGCTGGGGCATGTGTCCGCATGATAGCAACATGCATCCTCAAAACAGAAAACTAAAATAGTAAGTGTGAAGTACTGGATAATGCAGAAAGACGTTTCGTATGCATTATTCCGGCATGGTACTCTGTCCCCACCAGGAAATTTGAAATAGAAGTTACGCTGAGACGGTTGTGGATATTTTTTAAAATTACCTTTAACAGCACCCTCTGATGTGGGTGTTCAACATTTCAGAGAAAATGTAGCTTTAATCCTCACACGGCTGTGTAAAATTAATGAAATCCTCCTCAATCATTGTCCCACAATCCTATCTATAATATCAGATACCCCTTCATTTGTGCTAGAATCAGCTGGCGAGTTTGCTCTGTTAACACCTCAAGGCGGAATGTTATCTGTATGCATACACAATATTACACATACCGCACACAAATGCAACATTGGCGCTTTGAGCACAGGAAATGTCGGTGGGCACGAGAGGTGTATGCCATGGTTCTGCACTTCCACCCCTGATAAAATAGCAGCAAGTAATGTTGGGTGGTGGTGTACATTTTCCCAACATAATGTATGTTTGTTGCCTTCCGATTATGTCGTGCACGGGCGTCGATCGTTGGGGGGGGCGCGGGTCCACCATGGGGACAGCGTAGGAAATGTTCCCTCCACTTTTTCAGTAAAAAAACAAAATGTACAGGCATAGCCATATAGCGAGACTGATCACTCCTCTCTCCTAAAAAAAACCTACATCGGTCTAGTAGTAAAATTAATATCTTTCGACGCTTTTTCCACAGTGTTCAACGTCGTTTTCTTTGCCGCGTTCTAAGTTCAGGCAAATGTAGCGCATTCTGCAATTCGATGAAGCATTCTAACAGATGCGCCGACTCTAAGCACGCTACCTGACACCAGCAACACCAACGATAAAATGAATGTCGCAAATTTGAGAAAATATTCTTATTCATATGTGCCAGGCTTTTTTGTATGATGTAACACTTGTTATTGTATCGCTTCTTGCAAAATTATTAGTACACATTTTATCTATGCTGGACTGTGACTCAGTGTGAGTAAGTCTAATTATATTTTGACACTCATCTTTTAGTTTTATCTGCTTCTAAGACTAAGTTGCTAAAAGCATTCTGCTACAATCATACCCGACAGTTCATATGACTATGTCATATAATAATTATTATAGTAATATTAGTAGTAGTGTTCTAGTAGTAGGTAATGCTATAATATTTTCATTGTTATTGTAATTCACTCGTAATAATATTTTATTAGGAATACTTTTTGGGTTCACAAACTTCACATATGATTCTGCTGATTAGAATAATTAGAATATGTGAATTTAGGCCATTAATTCTATAAAACAGTAGGTGTACACTACATATATACGCATCTGATAATTATGCTAGGGCCTCGTGAAATTAGAGTTTGGCCGAATTTTCCCAGCGTATCAAATGAACAGAAATGTTCATACTTATAACAGAGAACATGTAACATGTTCTCTGCTTATAACAGGAACGCCGAATATGTCAATGCGTGTCGTCTACTGTCGAGAAAACAGATGCTGCGCCATCTGGCGGATAACTAGAACGATGTCTTTCTGCCGTTTAGTTTGTTTGGATATACGTAGGGGGCGAAACCGAACACGTGGGATTGTTGAGTTGTTGATCTGCGTATTATTATCAAGGAGAACATATCACATTTTACTTTATTAAGTTATTTGATCGCAAGACACCAGCGAGCGTGCCACTTGAAATAAAAGTATGAAACACAAAAAGAGACATGTACGTATAATAACAGCAATGATGTGTTTGATGGCCTGTGCGGGTATTTGCTTATATTATCGCCCATATGTTCACTGCAAATGCAACCATTCTGCTTCAGCGTACCGAAGTGAAGCCAGTGACTGCATCAATGAATGAGCGGGATATACGATTTTCTCACAACTATTAATAACTACACTTTTTGGGCACTTATGCAGAATTCGGACCGACCTCAATTTTGCCATTATAACTATCTTTGCCAACATTTGATACTTGATTTTGTTAATTTAATCAATTAAAATTATCTTGCACATATTTAGGTTTTATAAACAGCGCGTATTAGCATCATTCATTCCACGTGCACGGCGCAGTAACATGCACCGCTGCGCTTGCGACTAGCACAAATCACGCAGTTTTTTCGACCTCAAAAGTCTGCTAAGATGCGCTGTTTATAAAACATAAATATGCGCAAGATGATGTTAAATGATTGAATTAACAAAATAACATATCAAATGTTGGCAAAGATACAGCTATGATGGCAAAACTGAGGTGGGTCCGAATTCTGCATAAGTGCCCAGTTTTGTTATAATTAAAAAAATTACCTATCCTATTATCTCGCACTACTTATAATTAAAAAAATCTCACCCTTCATCTAGTGTTAGTCTAGTATAATTACACAGTTATAATAATATAACATTCTGAGGCATGTCCACTGGGACTCCACCCATTCCAACCTGTGCAGTTATTTGCAATGCAATAATGGTAGGGCATAGGCAAGTATATTACTATATATATATATATACATGTGTGTAATGCGATTCAATGTTTAATAGGGTCGTTCAGCGAGACATGCTCGCCAGAGTGAGGCTGCAGCTAAACAGGAAGATCCGTACAAGAAGAGTCCCCACTCATTTGTCTTTCACCGGGGCAATGTTGGTAAGAACATTGGTGACTTGGTGATGGACATGAGACGTGTGATGGAACCGTTTACTGCTTCATCTCTTAAGGTACGACTCAACACTCTCGCACATCTGCCCGTGCTTCATCCACACCTGCTTTTGAAAAGTTATTGAACAATTATATGTGGACATTTGAGATCGGCATATATTCTGTGTGAAATGTCAGCTTTGTAATATTTCATTTGTAATTAATATGGACCAGTTTACGCAAATAGATCCAGTATTCTTGTGATATCGGATCGTCCATCAGGGCTGGGGTCAATTCAAAAAGAATTCGAATTGATCAATTCCAAATCCATTCTGGAATTGGAGCGGGAAATGGAATTGTAAAATTTGGATTGAATTGGAATTGAAATTTTTTTTTTATTGGAATTGAATGAAAAGGAATTGAGCATCTGATATTTTTGTGATGCTGCGGATGATATTTTTCACACTGATTGGAATACTGCTGTGCAGGCAATGGTATTTAGTGACCATGAAAAGTTGACAAACAAAACAAAGTCCTATATGTTAACATGGAAAATATGGACTTCCTGCCCCCAAGTGCCCCCAATCTCATTTTCGAATGCGAGACTTACATGGCCTATTGGCACTCACCTACTGACCCCAACTGTCATAGCTTGACAGTAATTGTCTACCGGGCTACCACTATTTCGAACCTTACGGAAATGTTGAAATGTCTTAGGTGCTATTACCTCCAAACAGCCCAAACTGGGGCTAACGCAGGAGTTGTCCTTCTCTCTAGAATTAGTGAGTCCACTACAGGTTACACATTTACCCCCTGTGTGTGATCATTTACTTCCTCTGGCATAGACACCAGATAGAAGGGACCACCGGCCTTTAATGTCTCTTGCGAAAGACACAGGGAAATGTGGGGCGAACGACATTGCCTAAGTTTCGAAACGGCGGTAGGTGGGATTGAACCACTGTCCCCTCGATTGACAGTTTGGCGCTCTACCGCGCGACCACCGCTCCGCACATGGTGGACAGTTGGATTGAAACTTTGGGCCAGTAGAATTTAAAAACTTGTCGCTCAAACTGGCCTGATAGCTACAAAACAAACATTTAGCTAGTACATTATGTACCATTGTCGAACCCTGAATTAATTAGTTATCTGCACACTACAGTACATCTAAATACTGTCTTCTGAAATGTAAAATTCACAACTATTTGGTTGGTTTGGTTGGTTGGTTGTTAATAAGAATCTAATCTTGCTTCCACTGGGATTAACTGTCTAGGTTAGCTGGAAGGTGTCATATTTGTGATCATTTTGTGACTGTCAACAGATGCGAAGGAAGAATGTCTTGAAGGACTTTGTGAGTATTGCTGGACCACTGAATGTGTCACATTTTATCGTGTTTACGAAGAACGAAGCCGCCATAAACATGCGCCTGATTCGTCTACCACGTGGTCCCACAATGACATTCAAGGTGACAAAATAACACACAACATAAACTGTCTGTTAGGCTGCTAGCTAATTTCCAATACTATAGGGTATTTTCTAACTTGTACCAGTGATTTATCAATTTTGAATGTATCTCTTTAAATGTTAACGTTTCTGTTTTTCTACTGTTTTACCGTTATTACAGAATGCTTTGCACATGACATGGCTGTGTTATTATTTGTTCAGTTACAAATACTATATTGATGAGTGAATTGAAAGTTATAACAACTTACACATTAGTGAGATAAATTTCTGTTTATAGTACAGTTTTTTTTATTTCTGCTGACCGAGCCTGGCACAGCTTATCCATTCCAACACCTCACTTAAAAAATTATTTTTCACATACATGTTATTGGTAACCAAAAATATAAATTTTGTGCAATATATGTTTTCACAGAGCAGCACTTTATTAATTTACATGTCCAAATTACAATAGACATTGTTCAAATAATGACACCGTTTGATGTGTTCTGCCAGGTGCACAGTTACGCCCTTTTGAGGGATGTGGTTGGGGCCCTGAAGCGCCCTAATATGGAGGGGCGACAGTTCAAGCACCACCCCCTGCTGGTGATGAATGGTTTCAGTGGGGATGGTATGCACCTCAAGCTCATGACAACCATGTTCCAGAACCTCTTTCCCTCCATCAACGTCAACACGGTGAGAACTGAAGTGTCTTCTGTTTTAGGGACAGTGCCAGGTCCTCTGCCCAGAATTGGCAGAGCAGTAATTTGTATCAGGAAGTCTGTTATAGAAATTCTAGAACATGGGAAAGTTAAACATCAAACGGTATTGCGGTTAACAACATTATTGCCAATAAATTTTATTTTGAAACTTGATGTTTTGTTTACCATTTGAACGTGCTGCAGGTGGAATTTTTGAAATACTGAACATTGTTCCAAGCTTAATAAAGTAACTAAACACAAATTGGCAGGCAGTAAACCTTCAACATGCACATTATAGTCATCAGAACATAATATTAAATTAAACATAAAACCTAGGAGCTGAAACCTTTGGTTTAATTTTTTAATAGTTAATTATTTAGTCAAAGCGTTTGATTGGCAGGAAATTATGTAGGCTAATTTAAATTAAGATATTTAACCCACTGGTCCAGGGGGTGGGCACCTTAAAACGTTATTCAGTTATTTTTCAGTGTGAAAAACCACTAGTCCATAACTGTTGCCAACAGTAAAGCTTGTTAAGCAAATTCTCTGTTGACCTGCAATGCTTCTTAGAAGTTATGGTTTATGCAGCATGACATGATTTCATGATAAAAATGGTCGGAGTGCCTTCCTTTAAAATGTGAACATTACAGGTTTTTTCAATGTAGTGACATCACATCACTACTACCTTGGTATGTGGTATTTGTGTATTAGTCGCCTCATTTCTTGTCCGGAAATAATTTTTAATTAAACCAAATCAACTAAACTCAGAGTGTAGAAGTGTTGCCATGGAAATGAGCTCATCATAAAAAAATTGCAACCTGCCATTGGTGTGTTCTCAAACATAGGACAGTCATTGTAATACTTCACTGTCTGGTTCTCCTTGACAGGTGAAACTGAATGACATCAGAAGGTGTGTTCTGCTGAACTACAACGCCGACACAAAGACAGTCGACTTCAGACACTAGTGAGTCACATCAGAACCAACAACTCACCCAGAGTTTCTCCTGCCATATGATGAGCAACTTGGCCAACCTCACTGTTTTTCTAAGCCACCTCGCTCAAAATATGCCAGAATTGCCACCTCATAGCTATTTCTTGCTATAAACATGTGTACATATGTTACTAACTAGTAGTTAAGCATTTGTTTCCTCTCTATTTCCCAGTGAATGCACCATTTTGAAGGTAGTTTTAAAAATAGTTCTAGGTGGCCAAGCCCCGGACCCACATAGTGTGCATCACGCATTCGGTGCTCACTCAGCTCATTGTACCACCTCACCCGTCATTTTACACAGGGGAAACACTGTCACCAGCTGCTAGTTACTTCAGAGGCATTGACATTATCGAGTCACTCTAGATAGTAATACGTCAAAGGGGACACTTGCTTGGAATATTTGACGAATTAGTGTATGTTTTTGGTGTAATTCACACAAATATACATTGCAATTCACATGCTGCTGTCAACGACAGAGTCGTAAGTCACATGCAAAATTATGTTGTGATGTAGATAAACTGCTATATAGGCATCCGTCATAATTGTCATATTGCAATTGTGTGCTGTGTGAGCCTGTGTCGATACTGTTTAACTTTCACTTCCAGCAACATCCGGGCTGTTCCAGTTGGCATGAGCCGAGGTATTAAGAAGGTTGTTCGCGGAAAGATCCCAGATCTAGGCCACTACGATGACATCAGTGAATACCTGATGAAGTATGTTCAGCAAAAGCATTGTTGCTAATTTTCTCGTTTCTGTGAGCTAAAATCATCCCCACATGATATCAGTCATATTATATTTGTTGATATTTATTTTGATTACATATTTGAGGTTTAAAACCACCTCAAAATTATTATCATCACCCCTGTGACTTTTTCCTTGTAAAAATGTAAACCGACAAATTTAAGATAAAGAAATTGTGTTTTTGAATGATGTTTCGTTATGCACATACAGTATAAGTTAAATCTAATAATTGCAGATATCAACACTTGTTTACTTTGAGGTAAAAAACAGAAGTATTGTTGATATTTGATCATGTTGCACTTGTGTATCGAGGTTAGCTAGGTGTTGATGTGTTCTACTTGTGGTCACGTAATGAAATGTTGTAATGATCGTAATGAAATGTTGACATGTTTTATGTATCACCAGGGGAGGTAATTTGTCGGAGAGTGAGGCCGAGTTAGACGGACCTCACAACGAGGTAGAACTACCACAGGCTATGGCCAGTCGAGGAAACATGAAGACTGCCAAGAGCGCCATCAGGTGGGTGATTCTAATACTACAACTCGGATGCCAGCTCCTTCCAATGTTCAGCATTTACATGTTATACAGCAGCGTGGGATTTTATCTTAACTTTGCCACCACCTACGTGACACGTTAGACTGAAACATGTGGTTGGTTTTCATATTTTAACAGCAGCTGACCTATCACTGTTTAAACTACACTGCAAATGAGCATATTTCAAGAGGGCTGTAGTGAAAAATAATAACCGTCACCAATGAATATTATGAGAATGGACAATATGAGATTGGTTGCCATGAGAACTGAGGAAATCCAAGATGGGTAACTAGTGCATAGTTGTTTTGTAATGTTTTTTCTAAAAGAAAACATGCAAAATAGTATTGAAAAATTTGCGTTTTTGTGTTCTGATGTGCTTAGAATATTATGCAGTTGCCTGTGATTATTGATATTTTGACATGCTCATATTACTGCTTCTGTGAAATCATGTGTTGTTTATTTGTTATTAAATCTGTACTTTTATATTCTGTTTTTATTCTTCTATTTTCCCTGCATTCAGCATGACACTAAACCACCAAAGTCAACCACAGCATTTTCTGAATGAGAGATAAACACAGTGTCCCATCCTTATGACTGCCGAAGGCACTTTTTACCTGGCAGACACGTTCAACAGAATACCATCACTACTTCTTTTGGAAGCATTCAGCTATACTGCAATTAGCTTACAAGTGCAATTTATACATCCACCACTGTCTGTAGCCAGGTTGCTCATTCATACAGATGAGTGAGTTGGTGAAATGTAGAGTGACCTAAAGTTCAAAACAAGCATCAGGAGGACATAAAATCTTCCAGTTGATGGAATGAGTGTGTTGTTGGGTGTGTTCCAGGCTTACAGAGATAGGGCCGAGGATGAGTCTGCAGTTGGTGAAGATTGAGGAGGGAATGGCCGAGGGAAACATCCTCTACCATGAGTTCATCAAGAAGACAGAGGAGGAGGTCGCCGCGACACAAGCAATGAGGAAAAAGAAACAGTAAGTGGCGAGTTGCTGTTTGTTGTAACGTAGGACTGGGAGGCTGGCTGTGCATGGTGAATGTGATGAATGGTGACTTTAAGAGGTGAGGATTTATAAGCATCGTGTTAAAATGGCTACATTTCAGTTTTTTAATGACATCAGTGTCATCTGTGTACGTTTGTTGTGAAGTTACATGCGGTTGAATTGACATATATAGAAAACACTAATCAGACAAGTGACATCTAACTAGTGTATTTGTGTTTTTACAATCACATTAATACTAACATACAAAACAACCATAAAAATGCTCCAGATAATCATACAAAATGTCATTATTAAAACTTGGAGTTGTAAATTGTTTATTTGTCCAAACATGCTCACAAACATAAACATTTATACCTTCACCCATGCAAATATATTTTTGGTTTTACCTGATTTTGTGAAATGTCTTCCAGTTAGAACCATACAATAAATTCATGTTTGTGAGAACTTTTTCTGTCCTGACTTGGTTGAGTAACTCTTATCACGCGCAGGAAGTGGCAACAGAGGTTTACATTTACATAGAAGCTGTATCAATTTGCCTAGTTATGACGTCAATAGTAACCAAGTGTCAAAACCCACCAGACATGTAAATTGGTGAAATATTAGCCATCAGGTGGCAGCACGTGTGCATGACATTACCCCGTGCTGCCTATACGTGGTCTAGTACTTGTTCCAATGTGGTAAAACTACACATTTTAGCACAGTCATATGAAACCAGTAATTGGTATCATCAGGTAGGTTTTCTGTCTGTGACGACAGTTAGTAACTAATTTGAATTTGCAGGTCACTAAAATAGTATTTTGTATGGCACGTGCAATAAGCATATCTCAGACAAGAGTGATATTGATCCATATGGAAACTCTGTTAGTTCAGTGCATGTCTTAAATATGAATGGGAATTTTATAGTCCAAATTCTGAAGTGTTGCCCTAATGATATGGGACACTACAATTAAAAAAATTACATCTGAGGAGATATTTAATAGTAAACTGTCTACCAGATGGCAGCACATAAACACATAGCTGAGGAAAAGTTTTAAAAAATTAACGAAATATGTCGACACAGACTTGAAACACTACATTTTGGTGAAACTGTTATTCTATGAATATTTTGTTTTACACTCTCTGAAAATGTTTTTATGAGATACAATTCCAAGGAATAAATGACACCTGGTACATTTATGTACATTTATATTTCTCATTCTTTTCTTTACAATTAATGAGTAGAGAGTATTAATATTAACTGACAATCAAACATTATAATGCAGTATAAAAAATATATGTCACAGTTCAGCTTGATAGTCGTTGTAATGATGTGTCTACCACTTACCATGGTTTGACAATTATCAAATTTTAGTTAAAAATAATAACATCACTGTTGAGGTCAAAAGTGACCTCAGAAGTGAGGTGACCCTGTTGGTGAGTATTAGTGATGCATCCAATCTGGCCATTATGCAGGATAAATTTTTACTAGTTCAGAATGGTAGACCCGCGCCTATGTGTTTGCAAGCACAACCACACCTTCATGCACAGACCCGTCCACCAGTCATTCAAATGGGTAAAACATGATGAAGGTAAAATGGTCTTAAAACATCATAAATGTCAGTTAACATAGTTGAAAATTGGTGTACATCGGTGTCATGTGTGTTTGTGGTTTATTTCAGGTCATAAAACACATCTCAACTGACCTATGTGTGTATGAGTTAACAACCGTGTGTCCACCCCAAAAATGACTAAAACATTGTTTATCCTGCATAAAGCCCTGCACACAACCCACCTTAAATGTGCACAGGTTGGATAATGTAAAGGTTTTTTTGCTCCTTAAATTTCTGCCTGTCCATCTATGTGTCCACTCACTGTAATTTGTTCCTGTCCAAAACGTATTTTATCCCTCTAAGTGGCGGCTGGCCGGGTCTCTAGATAAAGCTGTGTGTCCGTGGTGAGTTGTCTTGTAATCATGTTATTTAAATACAGTGGTAATAATGTTGGTTTCAACCACACATGATAACCTCAACTCATGGTCTTGCCTAAATACCAGGCTCTACATTAGTCTGTCGACAGTGACAGGGCATATAATTCACATATAATTCATTTCCCAGAGGACCTATTGCTTGCTCAGAACCCATTTTTAAACCGTGAATTCATCATGGTCTGACATCCTGTTTTGACTGTGAGGAATACATAGTTACAAATTGGCAATAATCTGCAAATTTTGCGGTGAGATTATTTTAAAAAACAAGGTAGCCTACCCCCATGCTTCACTCATGGTTAGACCATTTCGTTGTTATCATAAATTACACTTAGTTTTTTTTAATATGTGTTATGTAATGACTTTTTGTTAACAGTGTTATGTAATGACTTTTCATTGAATCGAATGGTGCATCCTTTTGTTGACAGGCAATCTGAGTATTCTTGGAATGTTCCTGATCTCTCAAGTACATTCATTTTAATCAGGGTTTGGTCCCCAGTCAAGATGGCTGCCAAGAAACAACCTTGGTTAGAAATTGTGACAATTAACTGAGCAATTGAGTTGCGTGACAGAGAGTAAGCGCCATTAGATGATTTCCTGTGTGGCTTCATTGACCTGGGATGACTTTATATAACCAGTTGCACTAGGTCATATTCAGCTGTACTTGGGAGCAACAATACCTGGAACCGTTGCTGGTCTCGCGCCAACATTAAAAATTCATAAAGATCACATTAGCTCGCGAGTTGTGCCAGCGTTTAATATTGATGATGTTCGTTCCATTGGCCCTGTGTCACTCTCTCGCTTGAAAATCAATTTCACGGATGGTCAATCCAGTTTCTTGGATTGTTGATGCACGCAGGTTTTTAACAGAGAAATAACATTGTGATATGGCTGTTAGGACTGTACACTCTCACTCTCAGACGAGAGAAAACGGGGTCAGATTGTCTTGCAGTTGTGAAGATTGCAAACTGAACTGTACATGCAAAACGCAATAGTCATATATATATATATATATATATTGTTATTATATATATATATATATATATATATATATATATATATATATATATATATATATATATATATATATGATATATATATGTATATATATATATACTATATATATATGTATGTATACATATATATATACATATATATATATATATATAACTACTGATATTTATATACATATATATATATATATATATATATATATATATATAACTACTGATATTTATATACATATATATATTTATGTATATATACTGTATATTTATATATAAATATAATAAAAATTATTATGTAATAATTTCAGTAATTATGTATGTGTATATATGTGTGTTATATATATATATATATATATATATATATATATATATATATAATAATTCATAATTATAATAATTTTAGTATAATACATAATTATGTATGTATATTATATACATATGTATGTGTGTGTATGTATGTATATACACAATAATTTAATATATTATATATATTAATTTAAATATTTACTACATAATTTGATATATATATATATATATTATGTAGTTAATATTTAAATTATTACATTATACCTGTATATTACATTTATATATTATGTGTACAATGCTAATTTTAAGCACAGTAAGTATGTCTCATCTGAGCCATCAAACCACATTTGCATCGTTATGTGTTCTCTCACTTCCCTTTGCCTCTGACTTATCACCCAGCTTTGTATTTCATCAAACAGAAGTATTGTTACTTAGAATGATGTGTTTGTTGTTGATATGTCATACTTGTCTGTAGGGTATTTTTCCTACCTGAAAGAATTGGTGGTGGTCAGACCTCCATATGGTGCTGTAGTGGTGATGATTTACCCTGGTTTGTCCCTTCTTCAGTTTGGGTTTGTATTTAAGATACCCGGGGTAGTAAGGGTTACATTTTTTTTTAATGTTGGTCAGTTTACTGTAAGAACACAAAAACCAAGGTGGGAAATACCTGTGAAACCTCACCTGAACCCGGCAGGTACTGAAGTGTCGTCACGAATGTGTCACCGTTACAAACCAGCGAGTGAATGACTGCGTGTTGTTTCGGTAGGAAGCAAAAGGAACAGCGGAAACACAAGCAGCAGGAGGATGTTCGGAAGAAGGAAGAGGAGAAGGATGAAGCAAAGGCGCGGTCACTGAAAGGGATGAAGGCAGCTGCGGAGAGGAAGAAGGACCCGGAAAACCCCGGTAAACTGGTCGATACGTTATGACACCCCCAAACACACTACACATTCATTGATCTGTGGTTATAATAGTAATAACTGTAACACTTCTACAGAGGCTATGTCCTTGAAAATACAAGCTCAGATGCGCAATAAACAAAATAATCTGGCATGATCATAAATGGAGACAGGCAAAAGCCATCATTGGAGCATGGAACTGCCAAAAATGTGTAGTGGAAAGTAATTCCAAATAAATATGTTTTGAGTATTTTATGTAAGGTGTGTATAGTTTCAGAAGGTTTAATTGTAATAGGGAGTTGATTCCAGATTGTTGGTGCAGCTACAGAGAAAGCACTTTTGCCAATATTGAGCTTAGTTTTAGGAGCAAAAAGTTATTTGGAAACAAATGATATAGGGGTCCTAGATATATCAGAAAAATGTAGCAGATTAACACTGTCTGTAGGTGAGTAGACAGAATACGGTAGCCAATTTAAATTGACGCTTATGTAGTGAGAAACGGGGAGCCTTAAGTACCAGATGTGCTAAACAATTTGGTATACGTTGAAGTTAAGATAAGAGCATTACACAATATAGAGAGCAACAAGATTTGTACAAACTTTCAACCTTTATTATTCAAAACAGTCTGTAATCCATCCGTAGGTTGAACACATGATGAGTTCCTGCAGTACTCCCTTAGGGAGTGATCATTAATTATTTGTCTGAAGAAATCAGTGTGGCCACTCTGATTTGAAATCCATCACACTCAAACATTATAAACATGTAACTCTGAGCATTAGTAATTTTATAACTCATTCCAAAATTCAAATTGTAATTATTATTTACCAAATGCCATTAACACGATTAATTAAATTAATAAATTTTTAATTAAAACGTTGCAGGAATCAGAGCTAGCTAACACTTGGAGAATGTCCTTCAACAGAAGGGTGTCTGCTGTTAGGTTTAAATATTTGTTTAATGTTGTATTCATACATATGTTACTGCCAAAATGTGTTTAGTTTCTTTATGAAGCTTGTAACATGTTCACAGTTTGAAAGTTTTCACTTTCTAAACAAGCATATTTAGCAATAATGCTGAGGTGAGTCAAGTCAAGTCAAGTCAATTAAATAGCTCCTCATAGCAGACTGACTGGTGCCAATCACTGGCAGTTGGTGGCCTTGCCATTTTTTTAGATCACGGGTTTCCTATGTTGCAAATGTTTCTTTTGCATTAGTAAAAATGCCTTTTATTTTCCTGTAAAATATTCATGTATTATTATCAGTCATAGTTTAATTTAACATTGTTGCATTTTATTTATTAATTAACTTACCTTTATTTTGTTTCTGACCAGATGCTTATGCCTCGAATTGATCAATCTTATGTCTGGTACTGTTTTGTAAGTTGTTTTGTAGTTGCAAGTTGTTTTGTAGGTATCTGTGACAGGTCAGAATGCGATTGTTACATCTGTAGCTTTGTTTCCAGGTGACGGTGATGACGTAGAAGATGCGAATGAGGAAATGGGGGACATTGATTACTACCGAGCAGAAGTTGGCGAGGAGCCGGAGCCTGGTACTCATCCTACTCATCTTTCTCATCTCATTACGCCACTTTAATTATTCACGTGTCGAGTGCGTGCCAACATTAGCGGTGTGATGAGGTCACGTTTCAGAGTTTCTTTACAATTGCGTCAGTCACTTGCCCAGATTTCCACAGCTATTCTCCTGAGATGCTGGCAGGGTAAACATATCCAGACATTCTCTAGTTTCTTGGCTGACTTCAGGGTCAGTTGTAGTCGAAGATCAAACTCTTTATGTTGTGTAATATCCAGCGATGCATTATTAAGTGGTTGGTATATTGCATACACACATATATATATATTGTCTTTTGATGAAGTCTTGTTTCATTTATAATTAAAGCAATTGATTAATGTTTGCATGCTCGAGATAATTTTGGCTGCATTTTTGTGATATCAGTTTGTTCTAGTGATGCCAGAGTTTGTGTAGCATGTCTCATTTCTTTTTCTGATATTGATTCTCCGTGTCTTACATTTATGCCCCATTTATCTAATAAAGTGTTCCTGTGGTTCCCCTGAAGTATAGAGGGAAACTGGTTCTTGATGTTTCCTACTTCCCCACCTGTTGGCACTCTGTCATCTTCACTCACATCAAAGTCATTCAAAATTCCATATAAATTTCCAAACCCAGTCATGGTCTCATCCTTTCACTCTGAGCTCACCCACTGTCTCTAGTTCATGCTGCTCAACTGTTCCATTCTATGCCACTGTCTCTGTCAGTAACATCACCAGTCTTTTCATTCTGTTGCATTCCCTCTTCAGTGAAGTTCAAATGTATCGGTCATCAAATATTGCAGTGTCCAACAGGTGGTTAGTAGTGAATATTTAGTATCATGTGACTTGCTCAATGTTCCAAAGTGACGAGTTGATTAGTGTAGTAGAACTGTTTTATGACATGTTTTCTTGATTCACTGTTAACACTTATCTGTAAGAATGTTGATGTGGCTAAGCGTTTTTACATAGCAGAATATTGCGTGTTCAGTGGGTGTGATATAATTAGGAACGCACCAGTAGTGAAACGATTCCTTTCATGTAAGACTCTTTATAAATAACAGGTTTATAGGACACACGAGGGATGTCAGTGTTGTAGATGCTCGTTATGAATCTAGTGAGAATTGACTCTTACTACAACTAGTCTCTGCCTTTGGTTTTCACAAAAAAGTACTTAAATAACAACCAATTTTTATAGTCAATTCGTTAAATTTACCAGATTATGTTACGTGTGACCTTGTTGAATGATGCAGTGACTTCTTAACAATAGTACATATTATGGATTTTATGTAATTAAAATGTTATGCAACCTGATATAGATTTATTTATTGCTTATCAGTGGGAATCGGGAATTTTAGGATGTAAAATACTGTTTTGTTGACCATCAGCACTACTGTTGTCTTGTCATGTAACTTCAGAAATTCACCCTATTCGTTCATTTTTCAGAGTTGTTTCCATCGTCAAACACATCCAGGACGAAACGGAAGTCCGCACCCCCAAATGTTACGCCACACAAGAGGACAAAATTCAGCAAGGTCAAGGATGTTGGGCAGAAGGAACGTGGTTTTAAGGGAGACAAACAGGGCAAGGGAGACGCCGGGAGGAAACGAGGTCACGAACAGACGGAGAAAGCAGAAATGAGCTACATGGACAGACGAAAGAAATACAAATTAAAAAAGAAGAAGTTGGCTGAGAAGAAGATGAAAAGGAGGCCAGGGCGAAAGACCAGGAAGTGAGAACGGTGGGGAGGGACATGGGTGAACGCAAACATGTATCAATTGTGGAAATATTTAATAAAATGTCTTGCTATACAACAAATGTGCGATTTTCTTGTGAGTTTTAATAAGTGGTGTTTTCATTTTTACATTTTAGTTGCTCTCGGGTACGCATAAATAGCACTGGATCTGTTTTTAATATAAAACCGGCTCTGTGTTGGTCTTAAGCATATTCATATGTATGCAGCCATGTCTTGCTTATGTCGTTGAAAGTTTGTCGACCTACAAGTGAACTCATTGGGGTAATTTATTTTGTTGTTTTAGGTTTTATAATTTTACCATATGTGGGTAACAATGGGATGGATGGTGTCAAACTGTTCTGGCCAAAATTAAACCTCAAGTATAGTTAGGATAACGGAAGTATGGGGTGTTTCACAGAGCTAGTGAATGTGGTTGCTGCTTGTCAAAGGGCGAGTTGTAGTTCTAGAGGTTGTCTAATGTTGCCTACATACGGGTTACAGTAGGATGGGATTAAACTGGTCTGGCCCTGAGTAAGTCCATTGTTAGGATAAAGGACGTATGGTATGATTCACACAGTGTGCCTGGCACAGCACAGTTGTATTTGGGGACCATTTCACTAAGACAATGAGCTTGTAAAGCAAATCCATCATTAAACAGAACCATTTGTTAAATTTCAGTGACACACTAGTGACGTATACTGGTGTGCCGGCACATCTTGGTGTTGAAAATGTTCTGCATACATTAAGGAACAAAATCGGATTTACAAGCTCATGAGAACCTTACTGAAACAGTCCCTCATGCTGCACAATGATTCAGAACGCATTGAAGATGACAGTTTGCAGGCTAGACTAGACTAGTTTAATATGCATAAATACATTGTTTCTGTTGACAATCACACAAGGAGTATAGCATACCCACACACGTAGTAAATTATTCACCAGAGCGCGCTGTTCCCACTCGAGTTGCAGTGCATGAACACAGACAAATTACCCTGACAAATTTCATATAGCAACAAATGTTAAATGCAAACTTTGCCAGTACATGGATTTCTTTTATAAATTGCAATTTTGTAATTTCCACAAACGTTTTCATAATGATGAAAAAGGATCCCAAAAAATATGAAGGAACATGGATCACGGCATCAACATATATATATGCATGTAAGTATAACATCGGTGGGTGTCGGACTAGAGGTAGTGGAACACTTGACTACATTCACATCACGATGGTTTATTTTCGACACCAGCTTCAGCAGCATCAATCTACCACGTTTGTGGATTTACTGAACACAGTTGTCTTGCTGTTGGCTCTCGTTGTGACAACAGACGGTAGTGCAGTGGATGAAACAATCGAGCAAAATAGCTTTCGCATTGGACGGATTCATAGCGCTTCCTGATGTTGTGACGTCGAATACACGGAATATACTTGTTACGTTCACTGGGGGACATTCACACCACTGGATTCCCTTGCTGTTTGCTATGTTTACAGGCATGCTACTCTTGCCAAAGAGAAGGTCACATCTCGGTTTTTTATTGACAGGTTGCTAAGAGCTTAGATCATACATATGATTGTATCCAGGTAAACAATATAAATAAATAAACCAAACCTACAAAGAGGCAGAAAAGATAAGATCGGAGCAGAATACACTAATGAGGTATGCATACTAACACATGCTGTCTAGCTGCCACAAAATCAGCTAAATGTCATCGTATTCTGATTGGAATTTCCTGAAAATTATTCCGTTACTGATTCTACTTTTTACAAACAGAACCCACTGAAGCAGCCGAATGATGGAAAGAATCTGTTTGCTAGACATTATTATTTGGAATCACACACAAATTACAATCTGCCGATAGCAGACTCCTGTACATTTCGATGGCAGAGTTGGCTGAAATGTCTTGTTTTCAACAGCGTGTCACAGTGTAGTGAACGTCATTCGACTAGGTTGGACTATGACACTAATATCTACACCTTTACATGCCCACTTTGATCAATTCAATAAAGCAGAGTAATGAACAGCAACGTTGTACATAAAATAACAGCACACTAGTGGAATGAAGATGCCTTTGTAGTTGATTAGGTAAATAAAAGCTTTACACAATCTACATTTAATAATTTAAGTTAACAATTCATGCATATATACTAATTGACTTATGAAGCCAATGCCCCAACGACTTTAAATCAATGTACCTGCCTTAACACTCTTATTATCTTTTTACAAATTTATATTTCAACGGGCATATACATAAACCATAAGTAAATCATTGCGCATCAAGAGATGCTAAACACCTTAGATAACATCTGAACATGACATGTCGATCGTACCGAGCATTTTTTTCTTCAAATCGGACAAAAATACATAAAACGAATTTGTCTGCAACATAATTATCACTAGGTCTCTCTCAAAAAGAAACGCAATGGCAGTAGGTTTAAGGGACCACAATGAAACGTCCGACGGTCAGTCAACTTGCCGATATGTAATAGTGACAACACTCACTGGCAGGTGGCGTTGCGTGTGATACTCCAGTAACAATGGTGAAATAGCAACGAGAACAACAATGACGCTGGGCTGAGCAGGATCTAGTCTCGACAGTCGATGCTGCCAGCAGTCTCTCATAGATATCTTTGTATGTAACAGCTAAATATCTACACTCGTAACATGTATTGGTAGCTTATTAACACATCTTCGTTAAATAGTACTCGTGCAGTATAAGTTAAACATCTCTGTCAGTTGTCGACAGTCGTTGCAGTGACGGCGACTTGCTGAAGCTATGTCGGATTGTGTGTCGATGACGTATCCCGAGCAGCTTTCACACAAAGTCTTCCTGCAATGAGAAATCTGTCTTGAGAATACGTCTCAAATGTTAACACTGCTACTGCATGACGACTTAAATTAAGTACTACATTACTTACTTACTTCAAAGAAATTATTATGTCAACCCAGTTCAGACACAAATGTAACCTGTACTAACACTTTTATGACAACCAGGAATGGTAAGCAAAATTATGTACTGTACTTGAATTAATTAATTAATTTAGACATTAATTATACTGTACATACCCCATTAGCTGACTATAGTTAATATTAATATTCAGACTGAGGATACAAATAGAAGACTATAATTATATAGCTTATTATTTTATGACTTCCCTGACTTTATGAGAAGAACAATATCTACATATTCCAGCCTAGTAAAGACAGACAGCGAGCATCAATGTTTACCTGGTTAAGCATCTGAAGCCTGCAGCATTAAAACGAAAAACAATAATGTATGACTGTGAACCATATGGTAATGACAAAAATGTGGAATCGTATTGCAAAACATGACATAATAACAACATATATATTGCAATCTCATAATAATTCACAGTAATGGGGAACCTACAGGATCACTAGAGGGCGCTGATTCACAACTTGGGCTGGTGACTTAATCATATTCTTTATGCACGTGCGCAGTGTTTAATTTTGTTTCAGTTCATCTTTGAGGTCTTTTAGTGTCCAA
Organism: Ridgeia piscesae; assembly: GCA_025642075.2. NCBI lineage: Eukaryota > Metazoa > Annelida > Polychaeta > Sabellida > Siboglinidae > Ridgeia > Ridgeia piscesae. The sequence goes on from JAODUO010000041.1 coordinate 650,775, forward strand.
CTGTTATAACTGTAAGGCATATCTACAATGTGCATTAATAAATGCTGCATATAATGAATGAATGTGGCATAACCAAGTAACGGGATGCTGACAATTAAGACCCGTAGCCCAAGTTGCATAACAGCGCTTATTAGTTCTGTAGGTTCCCCATTACACTAATTTTGCAGCCATCTATGTTTACAAACAAGTTTTACCAGGCTACATTCTCTGTACTACATCCAGATTTTATAGTACTAATATGCGAAAGCCAATTAAATTAAAAAGTACTGTTCATTTATTAAAAATTACCTCAAATTAATCAAACATACATTTCGCCGAGAACACAAATTAGTGGTACTAGATGCATGTTCTGGTACAGCCATATGCCACTGATAGATAACAACTCACCCCACTTGGGCCAGAGCTCGGCCGTGAATGTGTGTGACGACCTCTGCTGCTGCCACCTGGTGAGGGTCCACGTGCACTAGCCTGCCCGATGGACGACTCTGAATCCCACCGTTCTAGTTCCTCCCGCACGAGTCGCTCCATTTGTTCCCGTTTTGCTTCGTCGGACGCACCGTCCGCCTAGCAACAAGAACCAGCGTTACGATTTGACTTCTGTATGTGACATCAAGTTCATGTCCATTGTTAAAAGCATTGAATACCGTGGATTCAAATCACTCACAAGTATAACGTGTTACCTGTGTAGTGGACACAAGGTGCCACAGTGAACACGTAGCAAGTCACACAGGCCGATTCTCCACAAGAGCCCAAATTGTCTGCATAGGTCATGTTCAATCAGTTTCTGTTTTTGATTAAATGCATACCTTCTAAGTCACTCTTTCAATGTCCAGATTATTTTCCTTGACATGTAATCCAAAAATATTAGAATGCAGTTAAAACGCATGAATGAAAAACAATTTGATTAAAGTTACATAATTTCCCAAAAAATATCATTTGCTTCAATTTTAGCAATAAATAAAAAGGACTGAAGATATATCAATGAAATGTGAAACTTTATGGCCTGAGGAATCTAAAGACACAGAATCCAATTTCACAATTTTTTCACTTAATTAACCACTTTAGTGTGACAGGTCACATATTATAAACATTTTTGTATCATATAAAGGTCAAAGGTAGGAGACAGTGACAGAGAATGTAACACAAAAGAGAAGACGAACACTGAAATTAAGAGGAAGAGCCGGTGTTGGGAGCAGTCTTCAAAGGCGTGTAATGGACAGTGAGGAGTTGGAGACAACATCAGATGGTTGTGACAGATGGCTATGACACATTGCAGGTGTCACATAGATCAAATTTTATAATGAGTGGAGGGTTTTAAAGCTAAAGATGCCGGAAATCTTCTGCAACTTGCACCACGTACGAACTGGTGTATATAAAACTAAACCCATACAGCAGTGAAACTGACCTCTGTGATGCTATCAAGGATCTTGCTCATCGTCTCCCGCCTCTTCGTCTTTGCGAGTTCCATCGCCTCCAACTTGACGAGTACCGCGTCAATCTTCGACACAATACTACCAATTGAATGTTCCATGCGATCGACGCGTCGTGACAACACTGTGAACTCTTCGTATGACACGCCACCCATGCCACGACCTCCGACCCGAGTCGACTTTGTGCCTGTGTCTTCATCGTCACTCTCATCGATGCTGTCATCACCGAGACTAATGCGACTGCGGCCTGTGCCCGGACGATTCTGTCGTTCTTCCAGCTCTTCGAACTCCTTGCTCAGTGCCTCCTGCAGCATAATATTTATTATTGTTATTATTTGGAAAACATTATTTCTAAAGTGCCATGTATACGGATTAAAAACGTGCTCAAAGGCAATATAAAATAAATAAATACATACATAAGCTAAATAAACAGGTTAAATAGATATGATAAAATAAGTTAAATACATAAATTCAATGAATTAAATAAGTTAAATACAATGCTAAATTGACTTTGTAAAATTAGACAAGCATAAAGATTAAGAAGACAACTTGTTTTTATTTGAAATGTACTACAAACCTTCTGGCCCTCCAGGTCTGACTGCATGTTCCTCTGTTCATCCTCATCCAGTACTCTGTCTCCATCCAGATCGTACTTCGCAAACACAGCCTCAATCTCAGCTTCCGCATAGCCACGGCTGCAAACAAGAGAACATGAAGTGGGCTCCCACAAACCTTCTCACCATGGTTCTCTAGAGACACGTCCTGACGGTCAACCCATCTTTTGGAGGGCCAAGTTTGTTTTAGACGGGGAAATTTGAAGACAAAATATTATATTATATTAGACTCCCACTCTCCTATTTATGTCCACTAAGTTTTAAATACATAATATCTACCAAGATATTTCTGAACTATTTATCCAGTGTAAAGATCTGCTTTTTCACTATTTATTTTGGTGTTATAGCAGTTTTGTAATAATGGGACAATGGTTGATTATGTGTAACCTTTCTTTATTGCTGGATGTGAACATGAGACATATGCTGTAGATTATCACAGTATATCTGAAATTATCAATTAACAATGTTAATGTACTCAACTTGACAGAAGAATGTAACTGCATAACTTTACCCATCATTAAATAATGGAATGAAGTAGGAGGATAGTTACGTCTTCAGGTCCTGTCTCCATTCGTCAAAGTCAAGCTGCCTGTCCTGGTTGATGTCAGCCGACTGCAGAGCCTTCTGGATGTCAACGATCTTGTCTCGCTTCAGGTTCAGTTTGTCCAGCATCTTGTTGTAGCCCTGGTGTCAAAACGCAGTGTTATCATCTTCTGCTGAGTTAACTCTCACTGAACTACACCAACAAACATTTTAGAATTCACTTGGAAAAACCATCTGACTAGACTGGTAGAACAACTAGTGTTGTTATCAAGATTCCATTGTAAAAACAAAATATGTATTTCTCACCTTGAAGCCACACTACTTTCTGTGCCCCCCCCCCCCCCATCCACCAGGCTAATACTTGATGATGGCCACATACCTTCTTGAAGTAGTCGCCAACGTCAAACTCGTTCTTCTGGTTCGAGAGCTCGGCTTTCACCTCGGAGTACGTGTCGTTGATGATGGCAAGGAACATGTTGAGGAGGACGAAGAAGACAAAGAAGACGTAGAGGATGAAGTAAGTGGGACCGAGGATACGGTTTGCTGCCTCCAGCTCGTGGAAGTTGAAGTCTCCCAGGATGATTCGGAACAGTGTGAACCTGCATGGTCAGGCATGACAATTTTTTTAACATTGCAATTCCAACGTTCTAGTTTGTTTATCCAAAAACAAACTAAAAGGCTACTTCTGAAGTAATGTAAATCACTATTTTATAATACAAAATATTTTCATTGTGTATTTCACAATTATTTTCATTACTAACTGACAAGCAATAGACACATTTATTAAATGCATAACCATAGGTCAAGAAAAGAAATGTCCATATGAAACTGTTAAATGTATTTTTTTTTCAATATTGATCTTTAAAACTACTTTTTAAATGCAGTTACCTAATTGAAGGGATTCTGGATGAACGGGTCACTAAATCTGTGTCAATTTCTCATTAACCCTGGATAGATGAAGTAAATATGTGACAGTGAAAGAAGTGTTACTCACATGGCTGCATCGAAGCTCTTGAAGTCGCGGACCTGTGTACCAAAGATGAGGTAACCGAGCTGCGCAAAAGCCAAGAAGATGATGAAGAACATGACAGCGAAGCCAGCGAGATCCTTTGCACAACGAGCCAGAGTCGATGACAGCTGTGTCATCGTCTTGTTGAAGCTGATGTACTTGAACACCTGTGAATACAGTGAAAATTACATTATAATATTGTTAAAATGCAAGAGGATCAACAAAATTCCAATATGTATGCAATTTTAGAAGAAAAAAACCTGCTAACTGTGCAATTGTTTTGTAAATATACAACAATATGCATGTTTACATTTAAAAAAAATTCATTTTCTTAATAACGTCAACCAACAATATGCTTGAAGACGTTCATTGGACGAGATCCCATAGACAGGCCTGTTCGGATCAATTCTTTTTCATGTCTCTGTAATTTTCCTTCCTTATCAGCTGATGAAAAAGGCACATTAAAAATTCAATATTGCACTCTTTATCAAACTACAATGGTGCCACCGTAAACGAGGGACTGACCTTGACCCAGGCGAAGAAGACCATGATGGCGATGGCGCTGTTGAAGACGACCTGCCAGTAACTGAGGAACTCAAAGTCAGGGTACTGCTCCGGCCGACTGAGCAGGTCCTCCAGCTTGTTGATGACGGCGAAGGAGCGGTAGATGTTGAAGACGATGCAGCAGATGGCGAGGAGGATAACGATGATGTCAAGAATGTTCCAGAAGCTCTTGAAGTACGCCATGCGGTGCTTCTTGATCTGACAACACGACAGGGAATAATACAGTAAGTAAACTCCCGTAGTTGGCCCCCTGCCTGGGACAGCACCACCAGCTAGGCAGCATACTCGCCGAACTGACGTCCTCTTGTCTTATATGTCTTCTGAGGCATAAGGAAGGACATTTTAGATATATTTATTTACTAGCTTAAAACAATTATTTTTAAATAGATAATTTTTAATTTTAGAGAACATCCTGCAGATATTATGTATTTATTAGATAATATTATAATTTATAATTTTAAAGTAGCTTGCTTTATTGCAGTAAGAAAACTTCCATAAACTACAAGTATTTATTTCTGTGAAAATTTCAAAATTGATGGGACAAGACCCAGCTGGGTGTTTTGGCTCATATGCACTATTGCATATGCATATTCATACAGGATTTTTAGGGGTCCTAGAGTGTGGCATTCTGGCATACGTAAACATGCAGTAATGACAAACCTCAAGGAACTCTTCAATCATGTAGTAGATGATGAACAACGCGAAGATGCACTCGCATGCCATCACAAAGTAGTCGCTGGCCGACACGTAGCGGATCAGCTTCACCGTGCGGAAGTTCCATGACGGAATGACACCTCCAGTGGCTGGGAACTCCAGGACAAGACTGCAACACAAGTTTATGCTCCAAGTACCAGAGTCAGGGCTGACTGTTGTGAAACCACTGGTCATTAGTCTGACAGTGCCATCCGTAGAAAATCTTCCTGATGTGTAATTGTTTAAACTATTTAGAAATGTTACAAATTGTGTGTGTACAAAATACCTCAGACTACTCAACAGTTGAGCTGAATAACCAGGCGACTGTGTTTGGACAGGAAGAAGAGTAGAGAACTGATGGATCCAGCCCCAGTGTGTCACTGTCTGCTCATGTGACAATCAAAATTATTCCGGCGACCTCCATCAATCTTTGCCTCACCAACTATGTTTATGTATACAAAATATTATATTCCTAACACTACAAGTGCAGAATGATGTCTGTTAAATCAACCTTTCCCACTGAAGTTCATGCATGATTAACTTCCCCTCATCTTTATGTCATAAAGAAAAACAATTGGGGCAGATTTTCAATAAAACGCATGATGGTATGTAAGAACACTCCATATGGCCAGCAGCCATTTTTGATAGCTTGACGGACCTTGTTGCTAAGCAACAGGTCACACAGTGTATCGTGACTTACCGGATCACGCAGAAGAGGTTGATGTTAGCGTTGTAGACGGTGAAGTCGATGAAGACAGCCCTGGTGCCTCTGTCCAGCCACAGGTTATTCTTGAGTACGGAGAGGATTTCCTTTGATTCCTGCTTCACTGCGGCCAGGTTCTGTACAAAGCCACCGCCAGCGTATGTCGAGATCAGCCCCCAGTGATTCGAACCATCCAGTTCCTTTTGGGTCTGGTAGGTCCACCTGTTGACAGAAACAAACAGTCACGTTTCTATTGATGTTGTCAAACTTGACAATGTGGTCACCTCCGCAATAGAGCCACTTTGCAATTGTGGTCATCCTAAAATAATATGTCCATGATATTAAAGTGTAGAAAATTAGTCCATCAAATGCAGCACATTCACAGTTTAGTTAACTTTAGTGAGGTTCCATTGTAAGGCTTGAATGGAAACATCAAAACGGTTATAAGTTTTTATAAAGCTTTATATTTTATCACTATGCTGTTTCCGAATCCTAAATCTGCAGGAAATAGAGTTGGTAGACACAACAGAGTGGCTATATCTTGAACACTGACGTGTAATAGTCATCATGAGAGTGTGGGACTGATAATGATTTTGGTGTCTAGATGTTTGATGGATTGCAGCAACAACAGTTTCAGAGAAAGCTCCAGTGAAAGTGTTCGTGCGGATTAAGTTTGAAGTTGTTTTGAACTAGATGATCTGAGCTGTACAGTACTTGACAACAGTCTACGTACGCGGAGCCATTCTCCAGTCCAAATGGCAAGCGGTCTTCGATGTTTGATGCATACGCATCATAGCAGGTTTTGATCTCCTTACGGAAGTCTGCGTGGACGGTGCATGAGTCATTCTTCACCTTGAGTTGTCTCAAGCGCGGTACGCCCAACAGCTTGTTCTCATAGAAGATGTAGCCAAGTTCCTCTTCTGACACGTTGCGGTCGTTGTACCAGGTCTCCCAGTAGAGTCCATCCATCAGAGGCCCCTGGGAGAACTGGAGGCACAAACATCCTGATTAGGACGAGATACACAAACTCATAGTATACTGCTATTGCACATTACAATTTAATGTTTAATCAAGTAACACGTGTTTGACATTTTAAACTCGTAACATTTAGCATTAATTTTTGTTTTTGTTATTACTACTTACCATGTGAACACATCTGAGATATTCTCTTGGATAATATCTTGTCCCATATGATTTATACATAGTCCAAAAAGTGAAGGTGTCCTCCTGTACACTAGGTGACAGCGCCGAGGTACACCTTCATCATCTTATATACACATTTAATTATTTACATATTTATTACATTTTAAAACAATTTCTACTGATATTTTAACAATTAACACATAAGAAAAAAATAATATGTTTGTATGTGCGTATATAAACAAAATGTTCACAAAAAAGACAACTGAAAATCTGAAACTGAATGAATTTTTTTTACCAAGTTATATAATTTTCACGCTGTAAACTGTACCCCCAAATCCGACAAGTTGATTCACTCACCCGCCAGAAGTCATGCATCGTTGTCATGCCGCGAAATGTGTTCTTGGTTTCCGGAAACTGCGTGTCGAGAAAGAGCTCACTCATCACCTTGGTGTAGTAGTACATGGTGGGACTCGTCATGCCAAACGTCACTGCAAGCACATCAAGCATTCACCACAACACATCAAACTGGTACGAGTGCAGACACGGAAACCCTGCACTTTAAACACACATGTATCTTTACTACCTGTCAATGGTGACCTTCACTTTGATACCAGCACAACACATTTGACCGCTACACAATGCAGAAGATACAGGAGAAAAGAAACACGTGTAAGAAACAAATGGGTGTTGGAAACAGATTATGATGGGCAGGACACATCCAGAGAATGGGAAAGGAAATAAACACCCAGAAAGAGAAGGAGAGGGCGTTCAGTAGCGACTGTATCACTTGGGCAACTAACTAGCTAACTGTTTGTTACCTGTTTAAACAGATTCTTATTAATCTTGTATGCATTCAAGGTGTACTCTATGAAAACATGAAAAGATAATTTCACGTAAGTACAATCACTGCTACTTTTATCTTGCAAATTAATGCATAACTTGTGTGTTATCTACGCAACAAGCTGATAGATTTACTGTTTATATGAATCACACTGAGCTTGCTGTCTAGAACTAGAAACTCTGCAAAGTTATTTTTCTATATATTATCTGGGTTATACCGGGTAAGTGATTAATAAAACACATTTGTAATAAAATCTAGGAATAAATCATATGAAATAATTATGTTAACAAGATTTAAAAAATTGTACATTACAGAGTTTTATATTTTAAAAGAATCCCTTTTAAGCATAATTTAATTATAAAAATGCTATTCACAGTGCTGATATAAAAAAGTTCAATAAAATTCCATTTATTCTTTTACGGATTATTACAGCTGAAATGTAGGGGGATTAGTATATGATCTAATGTACTAGTACACTGTATTTGGAATTGTACTTGATAAGTTTGTTCTGAAGTACTTGTTCTTGTTCAAAATGTACATAAATCCTAACTCTGATCTATACATAAATGTATGAAGTACTGCTGTGTTACATTATAAATCATTAGTTCCTGCCTTGCCTTTCTAACCAAAAGAGCACAATCATGCAACAGCATTTATTTTAAGACAATTATCTATTCACTTATAATGGGTAGCAGCCAAAAAAAGAGTTACTTAATTACCACACATTATTTTACTATATATTATTATAAAGTTTATGTACATATTATATTTTGTATACCTAAATTACACTTGGATTTGTGTGAGATTGCAACTGAATCTTTAATTTTATACATTTCAGTTCACAATACAGCTGTACCACATCACAATATAGTATAATTACGTAAGAAAGTAATCAGACTTCTATACATCATCACATTGAACCAACATTGGCCATCGAGATCATAATTATCTTATTATACACATACGTTTCTAAAAAACATGTAATTGATCAAACTCTTCTGTGCACAACTACAATTACAGTCAACTACTGAACTATAAACATACGGACACGCATTTCAAGTTTACTTTTCAAGTTTTCTCGTGATTCTGCTACACAACAAGAAAATGTCAACGTTTCAACAGACAACAACACTGCATATCATCGTGCAAGAATATTGATCCAAATTAACTGTGCGACACTCCTCAGTGCCTCTACGGAGTTAATTCTGCCACTTTAAATTATTGATGGCACGGTCATGCCTGACCGACTACCTCCTTTCCGTGACCACGCTCCAGCGGTTCCACTGGGAACACAACAATCCATACTGCGTTCCACTCAATGGCACTGTTGACGTCATGTCTACCCGTAACATAGACGCAGGCCAAATCAAAATAAAATTTTAATTAGCCACCTTTGTGAAGCTGATTAACATGCAATGTGTAAATGAACTGACAAGGAGGTAAAGCTGGTTCGACACGGCAATCCTGACTTTCGGAGAGGTTCACCATGTAAATGACATCATTAATCGCATAAGGAGATGAAGCAATCTCACACAAGGAGGCCTGACACTAGAAGGGGTTCATCTGTCAATGTATTACATGTCAAGCTGATTCCAAACGAGATTTATACAATGCCCCATGTCTCAATTTAGCTACCTTGGTTGGACCTGTAACCTGTGTAATGTTCAGGCATTTCTTTTGATCATGTTTTCAATGGAAAAATTAAATAAAGTGCACACACCGTGTATTGGTGCTGCAAGGTCCATACTCCATGCTGTTAAATTGATATATTACTCACTGAATAAATAGTATCTCCGCACACAACTGGTGACCATGCTATTGATCTATCCAAACAAAATACAATGACTAACACACATGGCCACACATGTCGTTCCACACTAACGGTATGCTGGGTAGAAAACTCTTTGTTATGTAGTATCCATTAGCTTTTTCACTAAGGCTATGTCTTCAATTTGAAGATTTAACTGTACAAAATTCCAAGACATATATATCTTAAATAAATGTATAATCCAAACAAACAATGAACATTATATTCTTTCCAAATATCACATGTACTTTATATTATTAATAAATAATATTTATAATATATTTTATTTGGTATAGCGCCACATCCAGTAGTATTTCTGACACTTCAGCATGTATTAAAATGCAAAAAAATTGTAGAATTGTAATAAATAAAAATATGAATAACAGAAAAAATTCTGAGATTAATATTTGCCAAAACAAGGAACACCGTTATATTTTCAAATTGCATTTGTCCATGAATGTATTAATTTAAAAAAATGTAATACATGTACTAAGAATAAAAAATAATAATAAATAATTATCCAATGATGTAGAATTTTTAAATAAATAAGTAAATGAATATGTTCTATGTCTGTGAGCCACAAACTATGTTGAAGGATACGTGTGACATGGCAACTGTGTCTAGTGACGAGTCACTGTCTCTAGAAGGCCAGAGAGACATTCAGCAGGTGTGACAGAGGAGCCCATTAAAATACATCATTGGAATGTATCTGCCCTTTACGGCTATTGTGAAGTGACATGGATAAACGCCTCACCCACACAATGAAGAGTGATGAATGCAGGAAAAAATAGGTGGGGTTATATGAAGAACAGAGATCATCAGGGTCAAGTCACAGTGTGCAACAGGTCAACATCTCCATGGTGGTTACTGGTTAAATTCAGCTAATCAATTTTTAAATTGCCTTCTCCTGCTCAATTTTGCTATGATTTCCGTTGTCAGGTAAACACTATTATTATTCCCACATTCACATGTCAGACGTATCCAAAAACAGCTCATCAATGCAGAAAAGAAATGGTTAATGTTTTAAATGTTCTCGACAGTTTCATGATAGATGGACGTAGCGGCTCAGGCATGACAGATACGCTTCAGCGACTCTGTAGAACAAAGCCACCTGCCATGAGGTTCCCATCGACCTGTTTGGGTCCGTTGTCAAAGCGATACCATTAACTTTGTATCACAGCCATTAATGGATTGCTTGGTGGGAAACTGCGAAGTTTCACCAGCCATGGGCACTGTTAACTTGTGCATTGTGGCCGGTTAGTGCTATATCAAATATTGATTAGTGTGCGCAAATTACACAACGGGAATATTGCGACAATGAAGCTTTTCACACAGTCCCCACTTCCGTGACGTCACGACCACTCAGCCGCACCTCACCTGGTTGACAACTTTGACAAATGCAGACGAAAGTTGAGAAGAACGACAGAGGATTGTACAAATAACTCTCTGTGTTGTGCGAGAGGCGTCCAATTTCGTTGCAGCGTAGAACAACTAACTGACTTTGTAAATATACTAATTTAATTATTCTGGATCAAACGAAAATTACTTTACAAGTTTACAGTAGCACAATTTGTTTTCTGAACAATGTATTCATGTTGTTTTGTGGTGGGTAGAAAATACACTGCCATTGCACTGAATTCACAACACAAAGCAGCCATTGTTTGTCACATTGCAAGGTAATGCAATCGGTCCAATCTCCCTGTCTGTGAATCACTGTCAAAGAATGTAAGACGAACCCAGTTCACCAGTCACTGTCACTACAGCTGTCAGTAAACCAGCTATATAGAACAAAATGTGTCAGCATAATGGTATGACACATACAGCAATACAGGATTTGGGGACATTGGAACTGGAGGCATTGCCAATGATGGATGACAAAGACTATCAAGGAAAACAATGTAACAAAAGCAGCCACGCACCAGTACAAAGGATGGTATGGAAGAGAAATTAGACAATGTAACAAAGACAACTCATGGTGGTACTTTAAGGAGAACAATGCAACAAAGACCAACACCCACCGATGCAAAGGATAGAGAGGAAGACAATGTAGATGAGCAGTTCTCGCAGTGTTGTCCGGATAGTCAGCTCCTTGTTATCCTTGATCTCCTCCGTCTCCCGAGTTGCCCACAATGCTACAAACACACAACATCACTTACCCACATATCTAGCGTGACTGTGACACCATTTACCTACATATCTAGCAAGACTGTTAAACAAAATGTTCTCACTTTTTATTCTCTGGCCATAAGCATTAGTTCTTTGACTGTATAACGTCAACGAGTGGTATGATCGAACTTACCAAAAGATGCAGGAATAAGATAAAGCATATTACCTGAATAATTTTTTTTATTAATAATATATACATTTTTCATTATTTTATAGTCACAGCACAACCTGTATACTATACTGTCATAAAATAATTAGTATGTAAATAACTCAATATTGCTTTATATTGTTTACATTATTATTATAGAAGAAAAATCACTAAAATTTTGCTTCAATTTTTAAAACAAAATTGTTTCTGGTTTACCTTAAATTAATCATAATACCATTGTTAAATACTTTAAAGTTTAAATACATCTGACATAAATTTATCTTAGACTTAAGGCTTAGAAAGTTAGATAAATGTAGTAATATTGCCCAGATACCTATTTATTATAATTATATTTTACCTGTTGCAAATGTAACCTGTTGCAAAATGGGATATCAGATGTCGTATTACTGGTTTGTGATGCTCCAACTCTTTTTAAACATATTGTTTGCTTTTAATATGATCAATGAATGCCTACAAGTACAATTAATTTTGCGTTGCTAAAAATTATCATTACCTATTACATGTGGCAATGCAACTTGAAATACTGTTCAGACTCACTTCATATGATAGAAATGACAGAAGTTGAAATAATTCAATGTTTAAAAATAAAATATCATAAAGCACTTCATGTGACAGAAAATAGTGTGACTAGTGACTATTGAGAATCTCCTTAACATCTGATATGCACAGGCCATGTTTAAACCTAGGTGTCTGAATACTGATTGTATGGCTAGCTATGACAGAATACTGGTAGGTAAAGTCTGACACATGCTTGATAATTATAGTAATATTTATTTTGTTGAGCACCATATCCAATGTTGTTCATGGTGCGTTTATTGCATACAATGTAGTTATTGAAGTAAAACAGGTTTATTTGTGGGGTTTTCTGGAATCATAATGGATCTTAAACAGGGCTTCATGCTGGATAAATTGTTTGCTAGTCACATTTTTTTGGTGGACACTTGGATATTGACGCATATACATAAGCCAGTTTAAATGTATTTTACCCATCATTCAACCCTCCAGTGATATTTCTACCCATCCATATCATGATTTACCCGTCCAAATGTTGAGTGGATGGGTCTCTGCATAAAGTTTTGATCACAGATTCCATCTAACAAAAAGCCCTGGAATGTGAACTTAGTACTGGAACTGGAAAGTCCAAACAGGTGCAATAAGAATATTAAAAAAACGTAAATAATTACTGGAAAATTCAAACACTGTTAAGATCAATATTCAAACTATTATTAAACATTAATGCAGCCAGTTGAGTATCATTTTAACATAATTTCTATGCACTCTGTCACTGCACTGTGGGGATTGGTAATTGCCAATGATAAAAGTAGTTCAATACTAAAATGTATGTGTATCATTACTAAATTATGCAGTTTTATTCAATCGTTCAACCTAGTTAAATACAGCGTTAAAAATATATGTACAAGTGTTTACCAAGGCCCACTGAGCTTCAATTTAAGTCACTTATTCAGTTGTTCTTTTCCTAGTACAGTTAATTCCATTGTTAACTGCATTTCAGACAAAAGCCTGTGACTCAGAAAATGTTGTTCCATTCTATATAACCGTGGTATTGTCAGCATGTGTAGGTTGACTGTGTAAGAGAGAATAGGAGGAGACATTCTCAATCAGCCCATTGTTGCACAGCTTTGGCGAAGATGAGATTGAAATGAACACCCTGACACACAGAAAGCACCCAAGTGTGCAACAAACAAAGCTGTGTTTCTCTCAGAATAGTTTGCTATCGGGTTGTATCAGCACCAGCAGGTGTTCTCAAAATCTTTCCCATCAGATTTTGACAATTGTTTTCTTGGCTTGTTTTTTTTAAAGTCAATGCAATGGTAAGCTTTTGCATAGCTTCATGACCAGCTGGTTCATTATGTCTATGGCATTCTCTGCTACATTTTTTTCAAGAAGAAAATGTATTTTATTTATATGTACATTTGTATGCCTATAACATTGATAAAAATATTTTCTTAAATACATATATAACATATCATGTGCAAATGTAATGTTTTTAATGATCACAATTTGCAGATATTCTGCTTTGCAAGTCAATTCTTTTTTATTTTGTTTCTTGCTATGTTTTTGAACCAAAAACGTAAACTTTTATTTGATAATTATTTTACATCTGATGTAACAATAAATATTATTACCAAATATATATTGTGACTTCACTCACATCTGAAAGTGGCATGAGTGAAATGTATTCGGATATGGTAAAACCTAGTTGCTTTACAGCCACCTCAGCAATATAGCCACACTGCAATTAAGGTCACTCTAGGACAGTGCAAATACATTTCCATTAGAGTAACGTACAGAAAATAATCCTACCAGTACATATAATTCTTTAGGTCATTTGTGTCCAGTCCTAGGGGTGATTAAAATTAATCAAGTGTATTTTATCATACAAAATAAACTTTACTATGCAAAGTTTTCATTGTGAATTTGTTGCACATTTGTATAATGTTAATAACAATAATGTTTAACATTAAGAAGACAATATCTATATCAGACTATAAGTTAGTCTTAATTCCATGATATTTTAAAAACATTAAAAATAGCATACTTACATCGAATTCCTTTCTTGAACATGTAAATGCAGCCACTTGGTGGTTCGTGAACCTGAACAGTTGGTGCTTGACGTTCTTCAACAACCTCCATGCTCCCACCATACATATCACTTTCCATTGCTGCTGGCCCGTCATCCATTGCTGGGTTGTCAATCCCATCACCCCAGGCAGTGCGGGATTGTGCACTGGTTGGGCGATTTCGTGAACTTGACGGACGACTCATTGTCAGCCGGTTGAGTTCACTATACCAGTAATCAAACTCACTTGTGACGCTATTTGAACAGCGTAACTATAACTGCAACTTTTGTTGACGTTGTTCCACAAGTTGGTAACAACGCAGTCAACTTTCTCGGTCCTTTTCAATGTTTCGTATCCTCGATGTCAATGGGATACCGGTGAAACTATTCCCGAAGTTAACACCAATATAAGGTCTGGTCCCCACGAGCAGTGGACACCGTCTGAATTGATTTCATGAAGTTGCTGTACATAAACCTCATTAGATAAACAACATCACATCAGTAGCTAACTGACGTCAAGCCAGTTTCCTGTCACGAAGTGAAAACATCGGGATTCCGCCAATGAAACGCGTAGTTCTGCATGCAGATCACCAAGCGAAATACATAATTAAAGAGCTTGCCAAGATACGGCTCCCACGTGATCTACATAGTAACAATATTAATGTATGAAAACGCGGTAAACTATCGATTTATACTCCTCTGACGGCGACTCCCATTCCTTTCGACGCCATTACAGGCGGTACCGTACTGTGTGCATTGCTGCTCACGTGCAACTAAACGAGGTCACCGACCCCCTCAGGCGCGTCCCATTTCTGGTGATAAAACAGTGGTCGTCTTTATTAGTCCATCTTACAACTTTCGCCAGATAACATTTATTTTTTAAATATTTATCTCGTTCATACATGCTGTAAGATTCCAAACGTATCTGAATTTTCACCAATGGGATATTTTTAAACTGCAAAATCCCAGATTTAGCCTTGCTAACATACATGCAGCGCCTGCATGTTTTTGTACCGTCAGTATATATCTGTGTTATTGAAAATTAATACATTTATTATTGTATTATAATTACATTGTTTGTTTGTCAAGTAGCCTAACCTTGCTCATGGTATTATATGTATAACCAAAGGCCGTAGTGCATTATTCACCAAGATAATTATCGGTAACCTAACGAGCTGATCGATAGCTATCGTAGGAAAAAATTTAGATACTATTTTGGTATTACCCGGGAAAGAAAGTTTATAAAACTAACAATTTGCGACTATAATCAACATTTCCAAATTTACAATAAAAGCGAGAAACATTCCAACAAATTATCCTGCATGCTGTATCTTATTCGATCACGACGCTATAATCGCCGAGCTAGCTGTACTGTGGTATCAGATATATAATGTTAATTAGTTATGATAATGAAAATAGTAATATATATTTACAAGTACGATTCGCAGAACATTTATGGTTTTCTCTTATATCTTCCGATTCCTTCAATTCAGAAACTGTGTGTGTGTGTCCTTTAATTCAGAAACTGTGTGTGTGTGTGTGTGTGTGTGTGTGTGTGTGTGTGTGTGTGTGTGTGTGTGTGTGTGTGTGTGTGTGTGTGTGTGTGTGTGTGTGTGTGTGTGTGTGTGTGTGTGTGTGTGTGTGTGTGTGTGTGTGTGTGTGCGCGGGCGCGCGTGCCTGCGTGCGTGCGTCCGTGCGTGCGTGCGTGCGTGTGGGTATACCTCAGTTTCCGAATTGAAGGTATATATATATATATATATATATATATATATATATATATATATATATATATATATATATATATATATTTTGTGAGATAGTCTAATATAATCTCACCGCGGCATCAGAACGAAATATAATGAGCAATAAATTCAGCTTCAGTCAATGTGCCGATAATCATGCCTAATCTTCCCATTTTAGAACCAACTGCCTTTTTCGATCATTCGTCCATTCTCCATCCACCCACCCATCACCTGTCCATCTATAAATTATTTCTTTCTGTGAAATTGTATCAATATATTAGGCCATGCGTGGTGACTCGTTGAATTATTTCTGCAGCATGCTATGCGACAGCATGCTCTAGAAAGAATTCCCCAATCCCTATAAGAAATACATAATAAATTAATATTATATATAGTGCGTTATCGCTTTTTTCTTCCACATAATCTCTGAAATATTAAAATAGCTAGGCCTACCTATCTGCTTTGGGCCTATATTGGTAAGAGCATGTCGTAATTGAGGCGACTTTTCATTATGAATCAATAAAGATTACGTCACGCCGTGTCGTGTCATGTCGCGTCACGGCGATGGGCTAATCTTGCCTCCACTCCTGGGGGCTGAGCCACTGACACTTTTGAAAATAGTGATTCCTGAGCATCCGAACTGTTGGCCACAACACTGGATATAATAAAGTTGGCCTTTTACTGAAAAATTACGTTGTCCGAGCGTTTCTCAAAAATAGCCTGTCGTACGGTAAAATTAGCAACAGCGTCCGAAAAAATAAGCATATTACTTTTTAGTTATTGACAAAATATGCAAAATATTTCCGACATTCATGCAGCGACATATAGTTGTAAGTATCATAATTATCTTTACGGTGATATAGAAAAACATGAAATTCAGCTGATGGAACTCAACGTGCGCATAATCTATTGAAATATTGTTAACACTAATTCCCCAAGTTCTTCAACCTCTGCCTCTGGTCCTATTTTGACAGTCTAAATCTGCGAACCAGTGGGTTACAGTTCAGTCCCAAACATGCAACACTGACGAAGATGTGAGTCCACAGATGCCGGAAACAATTTTGGATAGCAACAAGGTTTTAGAAATAGAAGAGGACACACGGATGGTATTTTGCTCTGAAGTAGAACGTACTGGAAAGAAACTGGAGATATATAGGCCTAGCAGTAGGATTAATAGACATTGAGAAAGCTTATGATACTGTCCGAGAGAGATGGCTATGGTGGCTCTGGGACGTCTCGATCGAGAGACAAAGAGCAGGGTGTTGCATGGACCGTGCATTCAGGAGAGTCTGAAGTAAATGTTGGCCTGAAACAGGGCGCGTCTAGACCCCACTGCTGTTATTTATCGCTGTGTGTGTCTGATAAGCAGAAAGATGGGTACATGATCATGAGGTATCGAGCTGCTCGGGATGCGCTTATAATTACAACCAGAAGAAACACATAATAGCCACTGCAACCACAGAGATCTGCTATGTGTGCGTGTGCGTGTGCGTGTGCGTGTGCGTGTGCGTGTGCGTGTGCGTGTGCGTGTGCGTGTGCGTGTGCGTGTGCGTGTGCGTGTGCGTGTGCGTGGGCGTGTGCGTTTGCGGACGGACGGACGGAAAGATCGTGTATTTAAAAACCTTATACATATTGTTCTGCGCAAAAAATTGGAAGCATCCCATATATATATTTTTTTAATATTGCGGACGGACGGACGGACGGACGGACGGACGGACGGACGGACGGACGGACGGACGGACGGACGGACGGACGGACGGACGGACGGACGGACGGACGGACGGACGGACGGACGGACGGATGACTAATTTCATTAGAATTACTTCTTATTAGTATTGGTGCAAAATTTAGAATTGTCGTATACATCCTATAATTCGAAATTCTTTGTGTAATACATATTTTTAAAAGTGAAAGAACGTGTATTTAAAAACCTTATACATATTGTTCTGGGCCAAAAATGGAAGCATCCCTTATTTAAAAAAAAAATTGTAAATATTGTTTAGTGCACCTGTACATCATTTTTTTTAAATAAATTTTTAGTTATGGAGAAACTCGTACCTCAGTCGGTAGATGGCAGCATCATACTTATGCTTTCCATGTTTGCACCAGATGGCGCTTCGTCATTTCACACCAGATTTCAGGTCAACGTTCCACTTCCTGTTCGGCTCGAACTTTAGTGTATGACGTTATCTATCGGACCGTACGTTGTAAGGTTCTTGTACAACAAAGTGTAAACTGCATGTACTCATTACATCAATGAGTATGTTTTCGTTTACGATACTAGTTTTGGTGGTTACGCTGGTGGGTCGAGAAGGTGGTGAGTATACTTTAAGTTTATAATTGGTTTCATTTAGTTTGCGTCCGTGGCCGTGTCATGTGTGTTCAATTAGATCTAAACTAAACTCGTCTACGGTCTAGGCAGGCTGAAGTCTAAACTTGTGTGATAATTGTAACTTGTTGCATTCGTGTATCGACATTTCACAATTCCGTAGCAACGAAGTATTGTGTCACTTATCAACTAACTGTGGACTGAAAGTGCAGTTTTCCACAAGTCATATCATATCATACCAAAATAATATTATTGGCGTAGACAATATTCGGGCAGCTAAATTTCGTTTTTAACAAAAATCTGATCAAATCCATCCACAACAAATTAAAGTCAAAGCCAAGGCGTAAGAATGGGACGAATATTTGATTCATATTAGAAATTTTGAATACATTTTTTTTCTCCTATTCGATTCAAAATTTGCAACTATATAAATTAATATCACTGAAATATTTTCTTTCATCATTCATGTCATCCACCACAAATTCGCTCCTGGATGATCTTTTACTTTCTGACTTAATTATGAAAAGGACTACAACCACACAACTACTCCTCACATATCTTACATGTATACATAATTACGTATACATATATTAGGTTACAAAATAAAATCACTAACATTATTTAAACGAATAAACTTCACAAAACAAACTTGTGTAAACTCGCTGGCTATGTGGTGTCATCACTATTGGTGGCAGCTCACGTAGCTTATCGTAATATCGGTAATGTGTCGAGGGGTCTTTTGTTAGCAGTTTAAGATTAGTTGAAGTTAGCTTAGAAGGCTTAGTTAGGGTTGAGGTTAGCATAAAACCGAAATTTGTGAAGACCATTAATTTTATTTAGCCTGTGATGAATTACTGATGTTATGGTAAGCGCCCAGGGGATATGGTCGGCATGCCCCTCTGCCTGAATGCCCCAGTTCCAGTGCACCTGCTGCCTAGTCGCAATGCTCCAACTGCTTGGTTGCAGTGCCCCAACCATTTAGTCACAATGCACCAACAGGTTGGAGTAGCGTGGTCGCAGTGCTCCATTTTTGTGATATTTAAGAAAAAATTACTATTTATCTATTATAAACCGTTAGGATAACAACTGTTTTCATTATCGCCAGTTCAGATATTTTTCCCTCGCGGTGTTAGAAGCTTGCTTAACATCAGCAGTGATGTCCAGGTTCTCCCGTCCAATAAACGCTGTGGCGGGCGGTTCCCAGACCTTGTGTTGATGTGTTCCTGATATCTAACAGAACAAGATGGGGGTCTGTGTGCGATTTCTTGCATTTACTGACCATCAACTTTGCAGCTTTTACAGCCGTTTCTGCTTTCACATCCCATTTCGCAATGAATGTCCAGAACTCTTCTGACTTCTGAGGTCCATTATAGCTCACGAACACATATGGTATGCCAAATCTAACAAACTGTGACTTCAGCTGTTTAATCACCCTTGCTGTGGTCGTTGAGTTCATTCTGTCAACTTCCCAGAAGTTGCTTATGTAGTCAACTATGACTATGATGATTGATCTTGTCACGTGACCTTTGACCTGCTCCACCATGTCAAAGCGCTCCTCCGTTAATTGATAAGACTTTATTCCATTGTAGCATCGGTGTTTTGTGTGGTATGAGGGTTTCTTTCTGTTGTGACCTCTCATACGATCTGCATGTCTCATAATTCTCAACGACTTATCTGATGTCTGCCGTCATGTTCGGCCAGTACAGACATTCTCATGCACACTTTCCACTCCTAGGTGTGATCTGTGCAGACATCCCTTCATGAGTTTCTGCATTCCTTCGGGAATAACAACTTGTTCTCTGCGGAATATCAATCCGTCGCTGACAGTGAGTTCATCTAAAATTATTGCCTGTCACACATGTTTTGGTGGACACATGGATTTTAACTGTTAAGCCAGTTTACAAACTTTCAAATGTGTCTCGAGTATGAAGGAGAGTAATCGTAATCGTACTCGTACTCGTACTCGTACTGAGTACATTACCAAAGTAATCGTACTCATGATTACTTCTCACGATTACATTTTTTTCATATGAACAGTTGCAAGCAAATATATTAGACAGATAAAAATTGCAATATTAGAAGTAATATAATAAATGTAATAATAATCAAGGTATTCATTTTCTATTACTGTTGAGCATTTCAGTTAAATAAATATTCAGTCAGATTTCCCTAATTAATACCTTCTCTTCCCAGAGAAGCAACATCTCCTCACCCTCCTGCTTAGTACAAAGTACAAGTTATATTGTGACAGTCCCTGGGAAGCACTGCAGGAGATAAGCATCCCCTAACATCTTGCTTTGTAATTTTAGAAGCCAGGCCACAGCCCCACCTGCACTGTTTGCTCTGTCAGTATGGTGTGAATGACTGGTCATATTTCCAACATCCAGAATCCTGACTGGGTCTGGGCGGTTAGCTGCTAAATCCCTGTCTATTATGTTTAATTAAGTGCAAACTGTAAACCTGTCTAAATCCACAACCATTCTGTGTTTGTCCCATCCAGACATGGGGTCAAATACATTGAAATGTATTTAAATACAAATATTCTTGAGGGATTACAAGTACTTTTTAATATATTTTTCAAATACTTTTCATTTTGTATTACTATGTAGGTAAAAGAAAAGCAACACATGTATTGAGACATCTAGTTTATAGGCATAATTAGTGTTTTGCTCATATGATGACAGGCAGACCAGTGCTAGGGAGTATTGTTATTGCTAACTTATCACAGTGACAACTGACTGAAAGAGGTAAAGACCAAAATATATTGTTTGTATGTTAAGCCAGGAGGTTCATAATAATATAACGCCTCAGAAGAGACACTGCTAATCATTGCTAGGATGTTGTGAGGAAGGCTCAACTTCAAAGTCAGCCAGGAAACCAGAATAACCTGGTGCCAAATTGAACCCTGACTAAAGAACAAAAGGGGATATTGACCTATGGCCACTGTTAGGTCCATCCTCTGGCTCTGAGCAAACACAAGTTGTGGTCACTGCAGGGCCAGGGGGAAGCCTGCGTTAAGTGTCTTCATCAGTAATTAGCACTGTTGGGTGAAGTTGCAGTGCATTAAGGTAATTAGTTTGGCAGGCATTACATGTGACAGTGAAAAAGAAATGTTGATACACGTGTACAGACAATGTATTTCAAAAAAATATTTGAACAAGTCAAATATTTTAGGAAAGTATTTAAATACAAATACTTTTAATTCCTAAACATCAAATGCAAATACTTTAAAACGTATTTAAATATTTTAAATACAAATGTATTGGACCCCATGTCTGGACCCATCTGATATACTACTCTTTTGAATTGGATACTCTTGAATATGCCCCCCTGGTTTTGAAGTGTTGTTATTGTAATGTATTTGATCATGTGTATTTGAAATTTTTAAATGCCTCCTATTTGTATTTGATTCAGAAACCATAAATTAAATTATTAATCCAGCATTAAATGATTCATCCAATACCTGAGAAAGTCGTCTAATTATTAATAATAATAACACCTTGATAGTGGATAGCAGTAATCAGTTAGAACATTAGAGACAGAACAAGAATGACACCTTGGGATTCCATGAAAGTCGCACTTTATGTTAGAAACAGGATATTCATTAAAGTAATCATGAAAATAATCATAATTACATTCTAAAGTAATCGTACTCGAGTACATTTGTTTTCTGAGTACTCGTACTCATGCATGTTCAAAGTAATTGTACTCGTACTCGAGTACATTTGTATTGTACTCACTCCATCTCTAATGTGACACAATTTTCTCTCACTTTCAAGGCGTAACTAACAATATCTATGGTTTTTTGGCTCCTTCATTTATTTACCCGTCCACCATATTTCTACCCGTCTATATTCGTTTTTACCCGTCCAAATGACATGTGGACGGGTCTCTACATAAAGCTATGGGGGGAGATGTGTCTGTTCTTCAGAGCAGATTGACAAATACCGTTACAAATAATATACAAATCTGGAGGCGATTTGTGCCAATGTAAATTTGCATGGGACGGAAAGACGAACTATTGCAGAACTAAAAAAGAAGACAATTGCTGTATGGCCTGAAATCATTACATTCATAATAAACAATTACAATAAAAAAATCATTCAACTACTTAGCTTCGGCTGAACGGTAAGTTATCTTTCTTAATTCACTATCTCATCATACTTGACACGTGGGCCGAATGCTAATCAAGGTTGTAGCGCTGTTGTTCAGCGTTTGCGACTTGGATGAATGGTGTCAGTAGCCAGTCTCTTAGCATGTAGCCGCTGTCTCCCAGGATGAAGCCTTCCAGTGGACTCTCAGACAGATAAATCACCTAGCTACTACCAACTGTGAAAGCTCCCACAGGCAAAGAATCATAACGCGAGTGTTGGTGTCACTGAGCCCTTTCGTTCAGCAACCAAAATGCTATCACCGACTAAGTCCATGATGTCAGCACGACAAAACCAGTACTTCGTGAACAACTCAATTTCGAAGGGGTGTGATATGTCCCTAAACACTCGCTCTCTGTGTAATCCTTGTCTTGCTGCGTTATTCAGTCGATGTACAAGTTGTAATGTCACCAAAAAACTGGCCATTTTTAAATTGCCTAAGAACTACTTAGTGGATTTACGCCATGAGGTAGGTGGCGTAAGCTAAGTAGTACATAACGTCTACTGCGCAGTCTAATTAGGGGACATGAAACACAACGTTGCTATGGTAACCTTCTTACTTAGCGCTAAGTAAACGTTCGTAGCTGCTAAGTAGTCTACATGAAACTGGCCACTGGATCTTATACGTGTAAGTACAGATCTTGAATGTGACTCTCATCGTGATCGGCAGCCAATGCAGCGATTGCAGAATCAGTGTGATACGATCTTGCCTTCTGACACTGTTGATAAGGCGAGTGGCAGAGTATTGTGCTCGTTGGAGTTGGTTGGTCAGTCCATTGTTCAGTCCACGGAGTAGACCATTGCAGTAGTCGAGGCGACTCAGCACAAGACAAAGTACAGCGGCATGGCACACTCAAGTCAGCATGTGTTGGATTCTGCTGACCAGGCGTAGATGATAGTATGCTGAAGAGCTGTAGTTGGACACCAGGCGGTCCAGTTGCATGGCTATCAAAGTAGCAGCCCAGATTTCTCACTGCATCCGTTGACCTCAATGTTAGCCCAGGTAGCTCCAAGCTGGGGCTGTCATAGACTCAGATCCATGACATTTTGGTAAAGGACACTTTGGTAATGGACATTTCGGTAACAGACATTTCGGTAACAGGACATTTTGGTAACAGGACAGTCTGCAATATTAAGAGGTAACATGTTGAGATGTCAGTCAGTTAAACCATTTGTAAATTAGGATGGTCCAGACATGGAACTTGGCTTTCTACCAGTAGTCAGACAAGGTGTAAGGTAGTGCTTGCCTCTGAAGGGAACGTGGCTTCCAAATAGCAGTGGTGGTGGCTAAAGTGGTCAACCACTACAGCAAATCACTGGCTAGCAGGACACATTTAAATCCAGACACACATAAGGTGAAGCTATACATGTGAACATGGAGCTATCAACAACAACTAGGGGAAAAGCAAAGCTATTGTGGAATGGCTATACCAAGCATACAGAGACAAATGTCATGATAAGGTGGCGTTGTACATGTCGTGCAAGCAAGCACTGCCCTGCTAGTGCATACACTGACTTGCTACCAGCATATCCAGTGTTAAAAACTGACCACAACCACTGTCCTGAACCAGTGAAGCTAGAGGTTGACAGATGCCTTACAGAAATGTGTATACGTGCTGCTGCAAGTAACGACCCGCCAGCTCGTATTTACGCTGACAACATCACAGCATTGACAGGTGCAGCTATGGCGATTCTACCGAGTGTTGATAAGTGCAAGTTTTTTTAAAGAAATATGCCTTTATAGAATATTTATTGGTTTTACCAAAATGTCATGCTACCAAAATGTATGTTACCAAGATGTCCTATTACCAAAATGTCTGTTACAAAAATGTCCTATTACCGAAACGTCCTATTACCGAAATGTCCTGTTACCGAAATGTCAGTTACCAAAACGTCCATTACCAAAGTGTCCTTTACCGAAATGTCTGGATACCCATAGACTCGTAGATTGTATGGTGACTGCAGCATGATAAACTCGGTTTTCTTGTTGTTTAGTTTCAGTTGATGCATCCATGCTCTTATTTCTGCTGGATGAACAGCTGTTTTGTTGCATTTTTCAGTTCATCAGACATCATGGGATTATAGCCGACATATAGCTGGATGTCATCAGTAAATCAATGGAACAGCACATGGTGTTTCATGCATATGTCAGCAATGTATTCATTGAACATCACTGGTCCTAGTATTGAACCTTGAGGTACTCCATGGTAGATAGGAGTTGCGTTTGTCAGGTTTCAAAATGTCACTGGTCACACAGTGTCCCATGAAATTGATTTCATCCAGTCAGAACTCGCACTTGTTCCTGTTCATCTTCATGCCTGTTTCGCGACATCTCTGTAGCAACAGTCTCAACTTCTTGTCATGATCTTCTTCACGCCCGAACACCACTATTTCATCGGCGACACACACAACTCTGTCCAAACCATCCAGTGTTTGGTTCAATTTCCTCTGGAAGACCTCTGCACTAACATTCATTGCGAATGGTAGTAGACAATTCCACAGGTGGATATTTCAACTCTTGCTGTCGACATCTCTGGTAGCACCTCTTCCATTGTGGGTAATGGGTACAGTTCCCGTTGTAGAACTGTGGCCTCGGGTCGATGCATCTTCGTCTGAATTGAAATTTGGCTGCATCACTCAGTCGGCTTCTCTATGACTCTCCTCTTAACAATTATGTCAAGGGAGTATAACTGGGAGGACTCTGTAGGGCCATTTAACGGTATTTGTGAAGTGACATAAAAAATATTAAAGTCTGAATTTGAGCAAAATACCAAATGTATATGTTAGATAGGTAATTGAAGTTACTGGAAATTGTCATTTGGGTCAAAATTGCGCATTTTTTAATATGCAAATTAGCTATTTATCACGAAACAATGGATTTCAGCGTTGCGGACAGGACAAATGTTTTCTCATGGTGTATTTAACTTTAGGTCAATTTCTGTTGTTGACAGCATTAGTGTTATGTCTAAGTATGATGCAGTTTTTATTTTTTATAAATGTGAAGCCATACAAAATCCACTTCACAGACCCAAGGTGTCCTGTCCGCAACATTTTCGGTCGAAAAGTTTTAATTTCACCCAAACTTGATAATCTCTTAGCTGGGGTATATCTGAATAATATCAACCAAAAGTAAAGACAAAAATATAACACACTTCATGGGAAACCACAACTCATTTCTGTTGCGGACAGGACAAAAACGTTTTTTTAAAGAAAACTTATTAATCATGATTTTCCTATCCTATGGATCTATGTAGATTGGTCACTTAAAATTTAGCCTAGTGGCTTAAGCAGGGTTGACATTTTTCCCACCCTGGTAAATACCGGGTGGTAATTACCGGTAATTACCGTCCTGTGTAAAACCTCAAATAGTGGTAAATACCAGATTACCTGGGAAAAACTCTTAAAAGGGATTAAATTTGAACCATTTTTGCAATACAAGTTACTGTACCATCACCATAATGATACATGTGTAATTATACATCAGTACTGGTTCTTTTCGAACAATCATTATTGTAGCAAGACTTCAAGTTCAGTAAAAAAAATGTCTGTCTGAAGGTGCTTGTCTACTCTGGTCTACTGATTCTGGGATACGTGGCTTCCCAGCAGAGGATCCCAGCAGATTACAAGTTCAAATATTAAACTGGAGCTGATTTGGGCTCACAAAGACAATGACTACAGGCAGTTATTCTGTATTTGTCCCTTAGTCTGAATGTCAAGACATGGTAACTAATGTTTGCTGATTAGGTATGGTAGAGCCTGCCAATGTCCAGAGACCAACATTTCTTTTGTTCCTTAAACAGATTACCAACTGGCACCTGACAGTAACTAGACTTTAGTCTAGTACTTGGCATTGTCCTTGAATACTATAACAACAGAACTGGGACTTATAAAATGCATTTTAATTCATTTATATGCAAAGTGAAAAAGTGTCCTGTCCGCAAAGCTCTGTCCATGTCCGCAACGCACAGTTAACTACCCCACTCAGTCATTCTTGAAAATTTTGGAATCAAATTCTCTCCAAAATATACCTATGGCATTTAGGTATAAATATGCAGGGTTTAATATCTTAGAAAACAAGTGGATGGACAGAACTTTGGGTTTTTCTAACATACAATGCATTTTATTTCAATTTTTTTCTCCAAAATTGAAATTCCAAAGATTTGATTTTGTTATCATATGAAGTGGTACCAAAGTACTTCACTTTCATGCATTCAAACTTTTAAAATATACCCAAGAATAATTTATGTGAAAGAAACAAGTCTCTAAATGTCATGTCCGCAACAAAACGAATACTGTGAAATGGCCCTGTACAGATGTTTTACTCTCTTCCATGTGAAGGTGTACTTTTCATGGTAGGGTTCCTAGTCCACCATCGAATACGTCCCCGTGTTCATCCAACATGTTGCTGTCATGACTTGATGAATTATTTAGAAACAGTTGTAATTCACTGTTAATCAGTTTCATCTTTTCTGCTGCATGGCGACCAACGTTGCAAATGTTTTGCCAATGACCTCACTTGTGGTTCTATTCCACAGGTGCATTGTGACATCAGAAGGGTGAATGTCATCCTTGCTAACATACTTTTGCGGTAACACATTCACGGTGGCGCCACTGTCGATTTTAAACTTCACGGATTTGTTGTTCATCCACATTTTGGCGTATATTGGGCTTTTGATCTATCTGCCTATATTCAAAGCCATGATGGAATCTTCATCGATGCATTCACACCTGTCCATCATATGCGCCTTCTTGTTTCCCATCTGGCAGCAGTTTGAGAAGTGGTTTCTTCCCGCGCATCTTCTACACGTTCTCCCCCATGCCAGGCAACAGTCTTTCTTCTGTGGGTGAGTTCGTCCAGAATTTACACAAGTGTGTAGCGTCACCATCACTGTATGTGACATTTTGTCTTCGCTGCCTTATCCTGTGACTGCGTGAATTGCCAGGTTTCCAAGCTGAATTTTGTCTCCGCATCACCAGAATGAGATTTCATAATTTTGTGTATCTCTGCAGAGTTATTGATTGACTTCATCTGAGCTGTTGCCGTCTTCTCTAAACAGCACACCGCTGCTTGCAGACTAAGTTGCTACTTTTGGAGCAGGTATTTTCGTGTACCTGCCATGACAATTCAATTCTATCACTGAAAAGTGAGACGCTCAGACAATTGCAGAAGTTGCATGATTTTGCAAGATTTAGTATCTCCTCCAGGTATGAATCAAAAGATTCCTTGATAATCTGGTTTCTGTTTCTGATGATGAGGCCAGTGTGTTCCTTGTCTTCATTGTCAGTGAATATCAGATTGTCATATAATCTGTCGGACCCATAACATTAAGGAACACTGGCAGCAGTGGAGCTGATATGGCTGCCAATTGAGTCTTGTAATCACAGCGTAGTTGTTAACAAATGTTTAAACATTATCCATTCATCTTTCGGGTTATCCTTTAAGTTGTGGCGGTGGATTAATATTAGCGAACAGGGCCGCAGCCGCCATGTCTGCCACTGCCATCATGACGGTGTTTTCATCAAATATTATATAGATAATAATCAATTATTTATTATTATTATTATTGACCGTATGTGTGTTTCACTGCTGTCTGCATTTCCTGCACTTCAACACTCGCTCACGAGCGCTCCGATATTTCAGTGTTCATTTCATTGGGTAGAAATAACATTGTCTTTTACTCGCATGTTTACGATCCTGGGACTTAGGCTCACCTCATTGTCTTGTTATTCAGACTGTGATATTAGAAAATCCTACCACAAACCTGACACACCAGATCTGCTCAGTTCTTTTAGCTTTTATTGAAATAATTCAGGTGTGGTTTAGTAAGTAATGGATTAGCCACACAGCCTTTCTTATAACCAAAGTCAAAGCGAACCTTTGTAGGCAGATACTGTTGATCTTAGATGCTTCATTTCCATGCATTTAGGTGTGCAATGTATTTATTGAAACAAGATCTGCTCAGTGAAGCCAATTGCTGTGACCTGTAAATTCCTAACAGGTTCAAATCAGAGGATAGACATCTTGAAACAATCTGCCCAAATTAATGTGTAATAGGTTTATTATGGTAGTTGATATTTTTAAATATAAATATATAGTAATTTTATTTTCAGATTTTTAGTACATTAGTAATTTTGACCTATCTCAAATATTCCGTAAATTCAGGTTACCCTGCTCGAAGGCGCTGTTATAAAAAGAGAAATAGCCCTAAAACATGATTACATAAAACATGAAATACACTTATAAAACAGTATACATTCGAGATATTGAAAATATAATAAAAATAAAGAATTCAAATAAAAGCATGGTTGAATACTGGTGTAGAGTATCGCGTTTCTACATATTGTGTGGAGGATCATTCCATAGGTGAGGAGCAGTGAGAGATACTGGCGGCAGGAGCAGTGAGAGATACTGGCGGCAGGAGCAGTGAGAGATACTGGCGGCAAGAGCAGTGAGAGATACTGGCGACAGGAGCAGTGAGAGAGATACTGGCGGCAGGAGCAGTGAGAGATACTGGCGACAGGAGCAGTGATAGAGATACTGGTGACAGGAGCAGTGAGAGAGATACTGGCGGCAGGAGCAGTGAGAGATACTGGCGGCAGGAGCAGTGATAGAGATACTGGCAGCAGGAACAGTGATAGAGATACTGGCAGCAGGAGCAGTGAGAGATACTGGCGGCAGGAGCAGTGAGAGAGATACTGGCGGCAGGAGCAGTGAGAGATACTGGCGGCAGGAGCAGTGATAGAGATACTGGCGGCAGGAGCAGTGAAGAGATACTGGCGGCAGGAGCAGTGATAGAGATACTGGCGGCAGGAGCAGTGATAGAGATACTGGCGACAGGAGCAGTGATAGAGATACTGGCGCAGGAGCAGTGAGAGATACTGGGGAGGAGCAGTGATAGAGATACTGGCGGCAGGAGCAGTGATAGAGATACTGGCGGCAGGAGCAGTGATAGAGATACTGGCGACAGGAGCAGTGATAGAGATACTGGCGGCAGGAGCAGTGATAGAGATACTGGCGGCAGGAGCAGTGATAGAGATACTGGCGACAGGAGCAGTGATAGAGATACTGGCGACAGGAGCAGTGATAGAGATACTGGCGGCAGGAGCAGTGATAGAGATACTGGCGGCAGGAGCAGTGATAGAGATACTGGCGACAGGAGCAGTGATAGAGATACTGGCGGCAGGAGCAGTGAGAGATACTGGCGGCAGGAGCAGTGATAGAGATACTGGCGGCAGGAGCAGTGATAGAGATACTGGCGGCAGGAGCAGTGATAGAGATACTGGCGGCAGGAGCAGTGAGAGATACTGGCGGCAGGAGCAGTGATAGAGATACTGGCGGCAGGAGCAGTGATAGAGATACTGGCGGCAGGAGCAGTGATAGAGATACTGGCGGCAGGAGCAGTGAGAGAATACTGGCGGCAGGAGCAGTGATAGAGATACTGGCGGCAGGAGCAGTGATAGAGATACTGGCGGCAGGAGCAGTGAGAAATGGGGGATGATACTGGCGGCAGGAGCAGTGATAGAGATACTGGCGGCAGGAGCAGTGAAGAGATACTGGCGGCAGGAGCAGTGATAGAGATACTGGCGGCAGGAGCAGTGAGAGATACTGGCGGCAGGAGCAGTGATAGAGATACTGGCGGCAGGAGCAGTGATAGAGATACTGGCGGCAGGAGCAGTGAGAGAGATACTGGCGGCAGGAGCAGTGATAGAGATACTGGCGGCAGGAGCAGTGAGAGAGATACTGGCGGCAGGAGCAGTGATGAGAGATACTGGCGGCAGGAGCAGTGATAGAGATACTGGCGGCAGGAGCAGTGATAGAGATACTGGCGGCAGGAGCAGTGATAGAGATACTGGCGGCAGGAGCAGTGATAGAGATACTGGCGGCAGGAGCAGTGATAGAGATACTGGCGGCAGGAGCAGTGAGAGATACTGGCGGCAGGAACAGTGAGAGATACTGGCGGCAGGAGCAGTGAGAGATACTGGCGGCAGGAGCAGTGAGAGATACTGGCGGCAGGAGCAGTGAGAGATACTGGCGGCAGGAGCAGTGAGAGAATACTGGCGGCAGGAGCAGTGAGAGATACTGGCGGCAGGAGCAGTGAGAGAGATACTGGCGGCAGGAGCAGTGAGAGAGATACTGGCGGCAGGAGCAGTGAGAGAGATACTGGCGGCAGGAGCAGTGAGAGATACTGGCGGCAGGAGCAGTGATAGAGATACTGGCGGCAGGAGCAGTGATAGAGATACTGGCGGCAGGAGCAGTGAGAGAGATACTGGCGGCAGGACAGTGATAGAGATACTGGCGACAGGAGCAGTGAGAGATACTGGCGGCAGGAACAGTGAGAGATACTGGCGGCAGGAGCAGTGAGAGATATACTGGCGGCAGGAGCAGTGAGAGAGATACTGGCGGCAGGAGCAGTGAGAGAGATACTGGCGGCAGGAGCAGTGAAAAGATACTGGCGGCAGGAGCAGTGAGAGAGATACTGGCGGCAGGAGCAGTGAGAGAGATACTGGCGGCAGGAGCAGTGATAGAGATACTGGCGGCAGGAGCAGTGATAGAGATACTGGCGGCAGGAGCAGTGATAGAGATACTGGCGGCAGGAGCAGTGATAGAGATACTGGCGGCAGGAGCAGTGAGAGAGATACTGGCGGCAGGAGCAGTGAGAGAGATACTGGCGGCAGGAGCAGTGATAGAGATACTGGCGGCAGGAGCAGTGATAGAGATACTGGCGGCAGGAGCAGTGATAGAGATACTGGCGGCAGGAGCAGTGATAGAGATACTGGCGCAGGAGCAGTGATAGAGATACTGGCGGCAGGAGCAGTGATAGAGATACTGGCGGCAGGAGCAGTGATAGAGATACTGGCGGCAGGAGCAGTGATAGAGATACTGGCGGCAGGAGCAGTGAGAGATACTGGCGGCAGGAGCAGTGAGAGACTGGCGGCAGGAGCAGTGATAGAGATACTGGCGGCAGGAGCAGTGATAGAGATACTGGCGGCAGGAGCAGTGATAGAGATACTGGCGGCAGGAGCAGTGATAGAGATACTGGTGACAGGAGCAGTGATAGAGATACTGGCGGCAGGAGCAGTGATAGAGATACTGGCGGCAGGAGCAGTGAGAGATACTGGCGGCAGGAGCAGTGATAGAGATACTGGCGGCAGGAGCAGTGATAGATACTGGCGCAGGAGCAGTGAAGAGATACTGGCGCAGGAGCAGTGATAGAGATACTGGCGGCAGGAGCAGTGATAGAGATACTGGCGGCAGGAGCAGTGATAGAGATACTGGCGGCAGGAGCAGTGATAGAGATACTGGCGGCAGGAGCAGTGATAGAGATACTGGCGGCAGGAGCAGTGATAGAGATACTGGCGGCAGGAGCAGTGATAGAGATACTGGCGGCAGGAGCAGTGATAGAGATACTGGCGACAGGAGCAGTGATAGAGATACTGGCGGCAGGAGCAGTGAGAGATACTGGCGGCAGGAGCAGTGAGAGATACTGGCGGCAGGAGCAGTGAAGAGATACTGGCGGCAGGAGCAGTGAGAGAGATACTGGCGGCAGGAGCAGTGAGAGAGATACTGGCGGCAGGAGCAGTGATAGAGATACTGGCGGCAGGAGCAGTGAAGAGATACTGGCGGCAGGAGCAGTGAAAAGATACTGGCGGCAGGAGCAGTGATAGAGATACTGGCGGCAGGAGCAGTGATAGAGATACTGGCGGCAGGAGCAGTGATAGAGATACTGGCGGCAGGAGCAGTGATAGAGATACTGGCGGCAGGAGCAGTGATAGAGATACTGGCGGCAGGAGCAGTGATAGAGATACTGGCGGCAGGAGCAGTGAGAGATACTGGCGGCAGGAGCAGTGAGAGAGATACTGGCGGCAGGAGCAGTGAGAGAGATACTGGCGGCAGGAGCAGTGATAGAGATACTGGCGGCAGGAGCAGTGATAGAGATACTGGCGGCAGGAGCAGTGATAGAGATACTGGCGGCAGGAGCAGTGAGAGATACTGGCGGCAGGAGCAGTGAGAGATACTGGCGGCAGGAGCAGTGAGAGATACTGGCGGCAGGAGCAGTGAGAGAGATACTGGCGGCAGGAGCAGTGAAGAGATACTGGCGGCAGGAGCAGTGATGAGAATACTGGCCCGAGCTACTGGAAGACAGTGAGAGAGATACTGGCGGCAGGAAGCAGTGATAGAGATACTGGCGACAGGAGCAGTGAGAGATACTGGCGGCAGGAACAGTGAGAGATACGGCGAGGAACAGTGATAGAGATACTGGCGAGCAGTGAGGATATACAGTGAGAGAGATACTGGCGGCAGGAGCAGTGAGAGAGAACTGGCGGCGATGTGTACAGTGAAGAATTGGCGTTATAGCTAGTGAAAAAGTGGTCGGCAAACAGTAAAGATTTATGCCGGAACATGTAAGATAATGGCGGCAGAAAGTCAAATGATAGAGATACTGCGGCACGAGCATGATAGAGATACTGGGACAGGAGCAGTGATAGAGATACTGGCAGCAGGAGCAGTGATAGAGATACTGGCGGCAGGAGCAGTGAAGAGATACTGGCGGCAGGAGCAGTGATAGAGATACTGGCGGCAGGAGCAGTGATAGAGATACTGGCGGCAGGAGCAGTGATAGAGATACTGGTGACAGGAGCAGTGATAGAGATACTGGTGACAGGAGCAGTGATAGAGATACTGGCGGCAGGAGCAGTGAGAGAGATACTGGCGGCAGGAACAGTGATAGAGATACTGGCGACAGGAGCAGTGAGAGATACTGGCGGCAGGAGCAGTGAGAGATACTGGCGGCAGGAACAGTGAGAGATACTGGCGGCAGGAGCAGTGAGAGAAAACTGGCGGCAGGAGCAGTGAGAGAGATACTGGCGGCAGGAGCAGTGAGAGAGATACTGGCGGCAGGAGCAGTGATAGAGATACTGGCGGCAGGAGCAGTGAGAGAGATACTGGCGGCAGGAGCAGTGATAGAGATACTGGCGGCAGGAGCAGTGATAGAGATACTGGCGGCAGGAGCAGTGATAGAGATACTGGCGGCAGGAGCAGTGATAGAGATACTGGCAGCAGGAGCAGTGAAGAGATACTGGCGGGAGGAGCAGTGAGAGAGATACTGGCGGCAGGAGCAGTGATAGAGATACTGGCGGCAGGAGCAGTGATAGAGATACTGGCGGCAGGAGCAGTGATAGAGATACTGGTGACAGGAGCAGTGATAGAGATACTGGTGACAGGAGCAGTGATAGAGATACTGGCGGCAGGAGCAGTTATAGAGATACTGGCGGCAGGAGCAGTGATAGAGATACTGGCGGCAGGAGCAGTGAGAGAGATACTGGCGGGAGGAGCAGTGAGAGAGATTCTGGCGGCGTGGTGTCGTGTGTGCACTCAGTAGAGAATCCAATCCAAATGCAGTGTTCTGCTGGGCTGATAGAACTGATAGAACTGGAGCCGTTCTTGTATTTGTTGCTGTACCACACAGTAAGCATTAATAGTCTAGAGGAGTATGTGATAAGATACTGGTGGCAGGAACAGTGATAGAGATACTGGCGACAGGAGCAGTGAGAGATACTGGCGGCAGGAACAGTGAGAGATACTGGCGGCAGGAGCAGTGAGAGATATACTGGCGGCAGGAGCAGTGAGAGAAGATTAAACAGTCTAGGTCCGTTATAGCTATTTCCTGTTATAGCTACATTTAAAAAAAGTTTTACAGCAAACTAGTCTCATTATAGCTATTTATTTAATTACACAATTAATTGTATTAATGAAAGACACATTTGAAAAGCTATAAGAATGATATAATTATAAATGTAACTGTCACTTATTTGAAATGGAAAATATAACATAGAAGACATGTGCAAAACAGTTTTTATTAAGACAACTACGTTAATTGTACAGCATACAGAATTGCGTTTATCTAGTAATACAAGTGGTCGACCATAAAAGTAATCAGTTATGTGTTTTGCCGGAACACTGTAACTAATCGGTCAGAAACTAGTCTAACAAGTGTCACTCAAGTTTTATCAAATGTCCAGCTTCACCCAGAAAGCTTAACACTGCTTTGCATCCTGATCCATACTCCTGTTTGAACACAGCCAGGTGCTGACCCATCACAATGTTCTTCTTCTTCTGTGGTGGCAGCATGGCAGCGTCATGTTGTGCAACTTTCAGTTGTGTTGCTGCCTGCTCTCTCTTTAGAGCATATACAAACTGGACAATGTTGGGATGATGTTTCCCTGCCACTTTCATGAGCCTGGAGTTCCATCCCTCAACATGATTGTTTGTTCTTCTCTCAGTTTCTGTATAAACATTCCACATGTCCATGGAGATCTTTGGATTTTCATCAAGCCATGTCTCCACAAAGTAATCGTTAAACATTACCAGTTATGGAAATTGCTCAGTGGGGCACACTTCCATCAAAGCCATCCACCCCTCATGGACATCGGCTGGACGGAGTTGCGTCAGTGCAGCAACAGAACGCACATGCTCACGTACAACACTCTCCTTCTGGGCGTACTGCACACACAGACCAACAGTCTGTAGCTTCCTCCATAAACATTAATTGAAATGAAAGGTGCAACCAGACAGTTGACAACCAGGGCACAACTCATTGACAACACTGATGGGAGCTGGTTCGTAGTCCAATCTCAACTTGGGAGTGTTTAACTGCAGTCCAAGTTCCTCACATTTAAAATTGATCTTCTGGAACAAGTCTCTGTATGTTTCCTTGCATTTGTCGGGAAGCAGAGCATATATCACAGGCACTGTCTCCGTGTTGTTGCCAGTTCCAAGATTAACATGGAGAGTGTACAGCTAGTGGAATAGCTTGGGCACTGTCTTAAATGTGCCGTCACATTGCACGTCAGTCGACTCACAAAGCAGACGAAGATTGTCAACTGTGGCATATCCTATTATTCTATTCTGCGGTTGACTGTCAAAAGCACGGAAATCTTTGCCATCCATCATCTTCTTCGTGTAGACTCCTTCCAGTTCCAGCATGATGTTTTCTCGTTGGGTTGGTAGGTTTGGCATAAGCAGATGGCTTTTATAATAGAGGCCATGTTTTACACAATGGAAATGTGGAATGTTTGTAACAAAGTCAAAATCACTTCAGCATTGTAAATTTGCTGGACAGGGATGTGGGGTTCATCTTGAGCACGTTTTCGCATGGAAGCAATGTCCTTCGTCACCTCGCATTTTGCAATGTCTGGCGGGTGGTCATGCTCACCACTCCACTTGACAAACTCACCAGTCACATCAGTTGTCAGCGTCACGTCAGTTGCACTTGACCTCATGTCTGGTACTTATTTCCATTTGTACCCATACGTCTACAACGGAACCTGTAGCCTCAGTTCAAGGCAGAAGGCTTCCCATATTTGGATGTTGCATATTCAGTCACATCCATCTTGTATATGTAGGTCCAGGTGCACTGGTGACAGACTCGTCTTCTTTGTGATAATGAATCATGGAGAACATGTCTCAATCCACCAACTATATCAACACAGACAGCTGGTGAAAACATTGCAGAAGATAACTGGTTCATCAGATGTACATTTGTGTCAAGGGTTTGTGATCAATGTGCACTTCATACTCTCTTCTGTAGAGATAGAGATGGAACTTTTCACATGCCCACTTCACAGCCAAGGCCTCCTTTTCAAACTGTGAATGTATGGTTTCTGGATCACGGAGCTTCCTGCTGGCATAGTACACTGGCTTGTACTGCCCATCATCTTGCCTTTGTTGAAGGACAGCTCCCAGACCAACAGGTGAAGCATCAGTCACTCCACGTGTGTCTGCATCTAACCTGTAGTACGCCATGATCGGTGCCTCCGTGAGTCGTTTCTTGACCTCGTCAAACGCCTTCTGTTCCTCACTGTTCCATTTCCACTTCATGGTTTCGTAGTCACTTCGTACGATCTCTTCACCTGTTTGGTCACAATGGCTTCCTTCCAATGTTTGTTGTTTCTCCCGATGTGTTGCATCCTGACCACATCACCTGCAGCCAGCCATGTCAAGTTCCTGTTATTGTCAACACGTTCTGCAATAGTTGCGCACCTCACTTCAACTTTCTTTTCTCTCGATCTACATAACAACCGACGGGTTTCAGAATCCACGGTCTTTGTTCTTCTTCCAAACAGCCGCTGGGCAGAGTTTGTCTCGAGTCCCCCTTGAGGGGTGTTCCTGAGTTTGGGCAAACAAGGCAAGGGTCCTCTTCATAAGTCAGTCTGCCACTTTGACTGCTGCTTCAGCAGCTCCTTTGGTTTTGCTGTTTCCAGGGCTGGAGGTCTCATGAGTAAAGCCCCATTTATGGGTGATTTGAAGAGCTGTGCTGCATACTCAGGACAGGTATGCCATGTGCTGCAGTTTCGTCACAACTGCTTCAGTGATAGTTTCGGGAAGATAGTTTACTTCAAAGAACTGACTGAAGTAGTCGACGGTGACCTACCCTCGATAATGAAGATATCTGTTCCCACTTTCTCCCCCAAGTGACTTGGTACCTCATGCTGGTACAGTGGCTCTGGGGTCTGTTTGTAACTACTTGAAGCACATGTGTCACATGTCTCAAATCTCAATGTACTGACGTATATCACCCGACATTCCAGGCCAAAAGATCAGCTGTCTGGCTGTGCGAAGACATGAGTTGATGCCAGCATGGCCAATATTTACTGTCTGTTTCATGTTGTTGCGCAGTGATGCTGGTATCACAACTCTGTCTCCTCGCAGGATGGCACCATCTTGTGTGGTAAGCTCATCGTGGTAGCTGAAGTACAGTTTCGGGCAGTTTGGTAGCAAACTTGTCTTTAGGCGAACCGTCCACTATAGTGCTTTGGACAAAGGTTTCTGATGGCTATTATCTTTTCAGGATCCATCTGGAGGCCATCTTTGGTGTCCCATGAACATGATGCTCTCTGAACAAAGCGTAATATGTAATAATCCATGTCTATAAATATATGTGCTAAAATTGCATAGTGCAAATGGTGCCTCCAATTTTATATTAGCAGACTGACACCATCATTAAAAAAAATTGTTTAACGTTGAGTTCTCTCTTTTTATTGTCGCGAATATTGACATTTATAAAAGCACCTGCAACTTCGGAAAGTCTTCATGATGTCACATCTGTCGAAACGTGGTCTTCTCTAAAGTGATGGGCTCCTTGGTAGCAGACATGGGGTCAAATACATTTGTATTTGAATGTATTTAAATACTTTTTTTAAAGCATTTGTATTTAGGAATTGGAAATATTTGTATTTATATACTTTCCTAAAGTATTTGATATTTCAAATACTTTACAAATACTTTTTCAAATGCGTATGATAATTGCAATTTAAAATAGCTCTTGATTAAATTCTTAAAAGTCAAGTAACTGTACTGTGTCCTTTGGCAATTTACCCAGAAACTACGGCCTGGTAAAGACAATTCAGCCATCATATGACCAGTCATTGTATAAGAAGGGTTGTTCACAAGAAGCCACTGCCCCTATTGTCAGTTGACACTGTGATGTAGTTAGCAATTACTGTACAAGACTCCCTTGCACTGATCTGCTTGTCAGTGTTTTCATGGTCCAGTTAATTAAACTGAACTGCCTGGTGACTGCCAGATTTGGTGAACTAAGCAATGGTGAACTAAGCAACTGAGCAAGAGTGAACACTGAACAATAGCCATATAGATACTGGACCACTGAATGTAACCAGACAACTTAGACAATGGCAATAAACTAGATGTCTCAAACTCTTTGATATATCATTTTGTTTCTTTTACCTATAATAGTAATGTATCCTGAAAATGAAAAGTATTTGAAAACATATTTGAAATACTTTTCAATGTATTTGTATTTAAATACATTTGCATTTTAAAGTATTTGTATTTGAATCCCTCAACAGTATTTGTATTTAAATACATTTAAATGTATTTGACTCCATGTCTGCTCGGTAGCAGCATCATTTGTTTACAATATTCGGGCCAGTAACTTTTTTGGTGCCCAGTAATTTTTTCAAATCTACTGGTCCCCTGGGCCAGTGGATACAAAAGTTTAATGTCAAGGCTTGGTGAACAGTCGGGTGATTTTTAGGTGGAAATTAATTAATTATATGGCAAAATGTGTTTGGCAAAAGGTGTTTGTTATATCTGTGAATGTGTTATATCCGTGTGCATAATATACATGAACGCGTATAGTGGTAAAGGAAGGGAAAGAACCTGTAGATAAGAAATTGTTTCATTATATGCACATTTGTTATAACCGTGTTGTACTGTTATTGTTTTGTGATGGAGTCAGATAGTATCGCATGACTGTGGTGTGTCAGTTGTCATCATTGTCACATGACTGTGGTGTGTCAGTTGTCATCATTGTCACATGACTGTGGTGTGTCAGTTGTCATCATTGTCACATGACTGTGGTGTGACAGTTGTCATCATTGTCACATGACTATGGTGTGTCAACTGTCATCATTGTCACATGACTGTGGTGTGTCAACTGTCATCATTTTCACAGTGAGACAACTTTGTCAGGGAACTGAAAATGCATTCATCTAGTTCTGTTAGATGCAGTCCAAGCATTGCACTGCACTGGACGATGAATTATAGATCAGGAACAAAAATACTCAGCCACAGTCAGAGGCTGGTCATGAGGGATAGAATGAATAATTGATATGAATTGAAAGTTTCACATGTACATGTATAGAACTTTGCTACCGACTGCCTGTCTGTGTTTCAGGTGATCTCTTTAAACCGAGGCTGTGTCTTCCTCATTTTTTAACACTGTTCTTTATCAAATATTCTGCCCATCAAATTGCATTTCCCACAAATCCCAAAACATTGTTCACCATTTGAATGTTGCACTTGAGAAATGTTGAGAACAGTCAGCTAGCTAACAAAGCTCTGCAGCAAATGAACGTTGCGGAACAATTCAGTCCAGAGCTTTGTGCAGGATATACATATTGTCAGTCACAAATTGTTTGGTAGACATGTATATGTTAACTCACATACACGTCAGCCAGTCAAGATAAGTGTTATGGCCTAAAATAAAAACTACACCCATTTTCAAAGCATAACTGAGACAATATCTATAATTTTGGAAGACGGCTCCTCCTTTCTTTACCTGTCCTGGTAAAAATTAAGGAGCCAAACTATTTCTATCCATTCTACAGGTTTGACCTGTCCAAATGATGTGGACGTGTAACCGGTTTCTACATAAAGCTACACATGAGTCACTGCTCCCAACCTGCAGAATGAAAATGTCTGAAGTTCAGTGGTCACTACACGAAGGAGGATGATTCTGAGTGAGAGACAGAATAATAACAATAATAACCATTACTTCCACAGTGAACACACAGGGCACTTCTTCTCACTCTTATCAAATATTCGCTTTCTACATCTTTTTCAGAGACGGCAAACCCCAGCTCGACAGCAAACCCCAGCACGACAACAAACCCCAGCACGACAACAAACCCCAGCACGACAACAAACTCCAGCGTGACAACAATCCCCAGCACGACAACAAACTCCAGCGTGACAACAATCCCCAGCACGACAACAAACTCCAGCGTGACAACAAACCCCAGCACGACAACAAACTCCAGCACGACAACAAACCCCAGCACGACAACAAACTCCAACATGACAACAAACTCCAGCACGACAACAAACTCCAGCATGACAACAAACCCCAGCACGACAACAAACTCCAGCACGACAACAAACCCCAGCACGACAACAAACCCCAGCACGACAACAAACTCCAGCGTGACAACAATCCCCAGCACGACAACAAACTCCAGCGTGACAACAAACCCCAGCACGACAACAAACCCCAGCACGACAACAAACTCCAACATGACAACAATCCCCAGCACGACAACAAACTCCAGCATGACAACAAACCCCAGCATGGCAACAAACCCCAGTACGAAAACAATCCCCAGCACGACAACAAACTCCAGCACGACAACAAACTCCAGCATGACAACAAACCCCAGCACGACAACAAACTCCAGCATGACAACAATCCCCAGCACGACAACAAACTCCAGCACGACAACAAACTCCAGCATGACAACAAACCCCAGCACGACAACAAACTCCAGCATGACAACAATCCCCAGCACGACAACAAACTCCAGCACGGCAACAAACCCCAGCACGACAACAAACCCCAGCACGACAACAAACCCCAGCACGACAACAAACCCCAGCACGACAACAAACTCCCGAACGACAACAAACTCCAGCAAGAGTAATACGACACCTACAACAACACCAGATGGTGCAAAAACTGCAGTCTCTTCAGGACTTAGTGCTGGAGGAAAGATCGCACTGGGAATCACCATCCCCACCTTGTTCATTCTGGCTGTGATTGGAGCATATTACACATATCGTAGGTAAGTGACACCTTAAGCTGATAATGCTGATTGGTCGTTAGTTGAAGTTTGACCTATTGTGTTTAATGTGTAGGAAGTATTCCCAGGGCTTTATGCAGGAAAATGGTTTTGACAGTCACATTTTATTTGGATGGACACAGCTGTTAACTGATGTACATACATGCCAGTTGAGATAACTGACAAAATCTGTGATTTTTTAGGAAAAAAAAATTTGCGCCTAAATTTTTACCTGTCCGCAACAGGTTTGACCTGTCCAAGTAACAGGTGGACGGATCTGTGCATAAAGCTGTGCGTATTCTGATATATGTGTGGGATTGTGGCTATATGAAATCGCTTGTAGCACCTCTACTGGATACCTCATGGTCCTCACCCAGTAATAATAATAATTTGTCACCAATTTGTTTGCAAACCAATAATGTATCCAGTTATAAAATATATATTTAACAAATAATTATAGCAATATAAATAATATATCTGATGATAACTATCAAGTACCGTCCCTGGTACTATTTAACAACATATTTCTGTATGAGAAAATATTCATTGCATGGGAACAGACCAGTCTCTGATTCTCAGTAGATTTCCACCATCAACTCTATGTCCAACTGCGCTTTATTCCCAGCCTCATTAGATTATTGATGACTGGTACCGCCTGTGTGACCAGAAATACCTAGAAGTCTTTCACTGTGCAATCTACATGTGTGGTAACAGAATCCCAAATGTATGCTCATGAGGCTATGATAGCGTGCTTTGCTGCGTGTTTGTAGGAAGAGGCCGGGTGGTCGTGGCTATCTCACTCTTGATGACTTCGGGACGGGATATGACAATGTGCGTAACCCAGCGTATGACTACGACTTGTAAACATGGCCGGTTCTACCTATGGCTGAGTGCAGTGTGAGTAGTAATGTGTGTGTGTAATTACATCGGTCACATTTGTCGGTAATTACTATCAGTACGTATCCCAGCTGTTTGTGTTAAATGTGATATTAAATGACAGAACCAGTCACTGACAGCCTGCGTTAATTGTCGTGTATTGTTGCAGTTTCAACCTATATCTACTTTGATAAAATACTATTAACTTGACAAAATGAAAAAAGTACTTTTACTTAGATACATTTCAAAAGTACTTTTGAATGTTTATCCTGTAGGTAAGTGTGTAAGTACTTTCCTAAAACCATGACGTGTACATGACATGTCAATGAAAAGTACTTGCGCCACCAACGTAGTTGTATTACTCTTTTTTTTTATAGCAAAACTGTTTTATTGCACAAATTAATGTACTATTTCTTAGAGTAAATAACACAAATAGAATTACAGTACAAGAATTCAGTGTTCCACGGGACCATCCAAAAACAGCCATCAAAATTTCTAATAATGATATGGTTTTCATGGTTACCATTGTGCAAGTTGATTGTTATTTAGTATATCACCTTCTATT
This sequence comes from Ridgeia piscesae, assembly GCA_025642075.2. Taxonomy (NCBI): domain Eukaryota; kingdom Metazoa; phylum Annelida; class Polychaeta; order Sabellida; family Siboglinidae; genus Ridgeia; species Ridgeia piscesae. The sequence goes on from JAODUO010000041.1 coordinate 693,058, forward strand.
GCAAATTTTGTCAAGAGAGGACTTAGTTTCGTTAAGACATTACAGTTACCAAGTAATTAAAATTTCACGGTATCCCTTAATCCCTTAAGTTTTTCACAGTACTTTGCTACAGCCCTGATTAAATATAACCCAGAATGTGGCAAACCTTCTAATCTCCCAATAGGCCAGTCAGTCTCCCAATGGCCCAACCAGTGGCCCATTGTGGCCCAACTAATGGTCCACAGTGAGCTGATCACGCAAGCACCTAGTACAGATACCAAATTAAACTTGGATCAACGTATCCACACTTAAATACACCTTAATTCTACTAGTGATGAGTTTGGATATCACTCAATCTTGTTACTCATTTCGATGTGTGTTTATCACTTTACACACTTCAAGATGAATTGCGATGTCAGGGTTTGTCATTGAATCAGCTGATGTTTATCTTTGCTTGTTGACATTTGTCCTTGTTAATGCAGTCATCTTGACAACAGAGTTGTGTTGGTTACAGACTCGGCCTGACACAAGTCCTGGTGTGCAGATGATCACCATACAGCTGATGTGACAACATGAGGGACACTTGAGGTGGGACAGTCACCTGCAGGCATGACACAGTTGTTAGCAGCTGTCATGTGAATGATGTGATATCAGTAGTGCAGTATGCTAAATGCAGCGCTCAGAAAAAATGTCTACCATGTGACGTTGTGTGATTTGTATCCCGCCATCAGGAGATCACATGCCTCTAAGACAGATATTTCTGTTTCTACCCGCTTTGAATCTGCTGTCTTTCAAATTTAACCATGCTTACTGGGTATATGTACTGTAATAATATAAAACTTATGAAAGCTGAAAAAAACATTAGTGCAGAAGAAAAAAAAAAGTCCATAGGTTGGCAGGGCTGGTGATTTCTGTTTGAAAATATTTACAGATTAATTGACCTAATTCCAAAGCACAGCTGGACTTCTTGTCCAACAAGTCATGTGATTTGAATGAAAGCGTTTGAGCATTTTTAGTGTGGTACTGCTTCAGGGTGTAAACTCTATATTCAGTTGCCATTATTTCCTTATTTCTGGTTCACACATACATCTTGCAAAATGAGGATTTAGTTGTAAAATGGGTTACTGTTATGTTGTTGTCAGACACTTATAAAATTCCCTGAGCATTATCATTGTGGTATTGTTCTCAGAATTTGGGTGTCGAATAGTAGAACAATGGCGGCATGTATTTACTCTGGGATGTTTAGTAACTCGAAGCAATACTCTAATTGGCAAACAAAAATATTTAACTGTTGCTATGTGCTGGTAAACGAACAATAAGTGTAATGGTTTGTGTCATTCAACAAGCATTCCAAGTTGTATTCAAGTTGGATGCGATTAACGTGAAGATGCAGAGTTTCATTTGTTGATTTCTGGTGATGTGGTTCCACAGAAAAATCTCATTCTGGATTTATGGGCCTTTCATGTGCACAGTTTTGATTGATGAAAATAATTGATTTATAGTTATTAAATATTGTGTGTACATATTGATTGCCAGGAATCTGGAATTGGTGATAATAATTGGTGAGCCACATAAAATGCATGCGTTTATTGTTTCTGTAAGTAAACACCAAACGCATGTACAAATGTACAATGTCTGGTCAATTTTACACTATTTAATTTGAGGTTTTTTAAATCCTTTTTTGACAGTTATCATGTGGAGAGAATGTAGTTGAATGGATGTTAATAATATCCTATGATTATCTGATTCCACCCAAAAATATCTACCACGATTACGGCACATTAAAACTGTTCTATGACTTTATATGGACCCTTTTTTGTACTGACAAACATAAACATAATGCTAGCTCAGTAACAGTTGCAATTATTGGAGATACAATAGAACATGTAATTAAAAAAAGTATGCCTATCTGTATATAATTGTGATTTTGTGATAAAGTAAGAGTGGTTAGTTCTATGTAATGTGGTTAGTTCTATTTCAGTAGTGTTGGGTGATGGGCTGTGATAATAGCTGTGTTTACACATACAGTATTGTGATATCACAAAATGTTTGATTGCCATCCAGTAGGTTTTTAGTGTGTAGCACTCTAGGCGTCTTTTTATTCCAGTACAAATGATTTATGATTGCATGGCACTTAATTTGTGTTTCAGGATTGTGAGTTTAAGATATTTAGCAGATGTACATAATGATCAAGATTCAGTCAGTAATAGTTGTTTTACTAATACAGGCTATATTCCAGTGCGTCTATGTGCAAAACTAGTTTAATGAATAGATGCTGTGCTCTTACAAAATTAGGAATCAAATAAGTGCAACGCATTATATAATTGAAATCACAAGTTAAATAGTGCACAGGTGTGTACCACTATTGCGTGGTTGTAGTATGAAAAGTATCTTACTTATGTCATTTTATCAATGACCTCCACCCGTAATTACTGAACATCTAAATTACATGTAACGCCAATACTCATCATGTTATTTGTTACCGTTTGCTTGAAAAAGTAAAGTGATTATAATATGTCACTTGGGTAATTTATATTGCTGTGTGGCATTAATTTGTCACTTAGATCACTTATTTGTTTTTTATTCTTTCAATAATGTCATGTCATTATCCCACGTTTATTTTTTCTTTCAGTAATATAAAATTGTCAGTTTTTTCTCTTCATTCTCCGATTTTCCCAACATTTTGCAGTATTCAACTAGAACCAAAGTATAACCCGGTACAATACTTTACCAAACCATTATCATACATTGATATGTCTGTGATTTACTGTGTTACAAAACTGGATATATTTACTGTATGAACTTCTTATTTCACGACTTGTCTCATGGATAAGATATTCCAAAGAATACCGTTACGTTTCTTGTCACAGTAACTAAATTGTGTCTAAGGATGTTTAACATGAAGTTGCTTTAACAAAGACTTGACTTGGCAGATGTATGTTGGTAAAATCTGGTCACATAAAACTTAGAGATGTAACAAGATGTATGACGTGTGGCGGTGAGTCAACTGTTGTGTATACATTGAAGCTGTGTTGCCATAAGGATTGGTCGTGATGATTAATACTCTCTTGATGTGCATTGCCCAATGTGTGTAAACACCAGGCCGTGATGTAGCTGATCATTGACACAGCACAGTGAGGCCTAGCTAGTGTAGCCATCAATTATTTGAATGTCTTCAAAAGTTAATTGTGTGGTGGTGTCGACCTATAGAAATTGGGAGATGGAATGGAACAACATGTTGCTGTTAGAAATGTTACCATAAAAAGTTACCTCTGTAAGGTGCTCAATGTGGCAGAGACGGTTGTTGATGTATTCTACAGATACGGATGTGCCTATTGTTGTATGTGACACTTATGAGACCTAAATGGGTGTTGACTAAGTATGTGTCTCTTAAGTGATCGGTAGTAGGTGGCTGGAGATATTGCATAATATTGTTAATTTGACCAGGGAGGTATTAACTTTAATATTTACAATTTATCAGATTTCCATTCCTGTGTTGAAGGTATTTAATGTAAAATTACAGCACTTGGGGACAACCTGCCTACTTCCCTGGATATCCCAGGCTCTTCAGGCAACCCTGGAAGAAGTCTTTTGGGATTGTCCTGCGAGAGTATGTTGATAAATAATGCATAACTATAGACTTGATGAGATCACAACTACTGTTGACAGGGATTCTTCTACATTATGGTTATGATATAATTGTGCACTGTTTGTGATATTCTAGTGAAAATATTACAGCATGCCAAGCTGTGAGAGAACGTCACTGTGTTATAAATGTTTATATTTGGCCTATCAAAGGTCGGTTAATCTGATGTGTTTGTTATAATTCATGTCACCACCACCAAGGTACAAGCATTTTACTCGTGAAGTTTGCTGAATGTTTTCTTGTTATGATAGCTTACATTCTTCTACACTCATAATCATCTATGCAATTATAACTTGATAATTGTGTTAGTAAGTATTAGTAATTAATTATTTCATTGTTTCTATAGTTAATTTGAAACGTTTTTGTATTAGTTAACTGTCTATATTGTTTTCCCGCATGTCAGATGCTGTGAGTTGTACAAAACATGCATTTCTGTTGTAACTTTGTTGTGCATATATTACTCCAGACATATTAATCAGTGCTCATTCCATGCACTAACAATGCATTCTTTGCAGAGGGTAATAATACAAAGTTTATATTCAAAGGCAATATATTTTAATTGTGAATGTTAATTTACGAAATAAAGTTTTGAGAAGATACATATGATATTATCTGTGTATTTATTTGTTTTCATCACTTACTGTGTAACTGTACACCAATGGTAATTCCATTGTTGAACTGAAGAGGTTGGTTAGTAATTGTGTATTTCATCTTCATCTATTTGGCGGCCACAATCATCTCATCTCGTTGATTATTCTGCCATTCACTTGATAGGAGGTAGAAGTTGCTTTTATCTAAGAATCAGGCTAACAGAGATTCAGTATATAAGGAAGATAAAAATTATGTAATAAAATCAAGCCCTGAACTGAAGAAAAAATCCCAAATAATATACAAATAAGTAATTGATAATTAAAAATGATCGCTGCTCCAACCTAACCTAACTGTTCTACACTTATGACACCCTTGCCTGCAAAATGTTGACAATTCTCGCAGCCACAGCTGTGTCCGGCAGTTCTGGTCATTCCTGTCTTTAATCGGGAGGACGGAACGGAGTCTTGTTTGATTCTGCACTAAAGCTGGCAGAGCTCTCCCTTCAGATGTAGTATCATGACTCATCGTACTTAAGTATTTAAAACTATCCGGTAGAGGGCGGCACTTCAACACTAGAATCGAAGATCTTCCCTAGCCTCGATTAACCAGACTCCGTAGGTGGCAGTACTTTTCAACTCATCAACTCTTCCATTTAATGGAATGCCGTTGTAACCGACAGGGCGGCCTTACCCCAGATTAGGGTAGAGATGCTGATTGGCTATCAGGCCAACTATATATGAAGAATAATTTAAATAATTATATACTTTTACAAGATAATGATATCCTATGAAAAGTATTCAACATTGAACTTATATATATATATTAACAAAAAATATGCAAATTTGCAGTTGTTTATAGAAATTACGGCAGGATCAACCAGTATCCGTGTGGTGGCAGCATTGTTTAGCTCCACACGGATATAATATTCAAAAGCCGGCCAAATCACCAGACTGTCTTCTCGGCGTAGTTACGCAGCCGACACATATCGAATGACGAAAAAGGCACCGTCAGCAATCATCCAGTCGTTTAGTCTTTAGATTAGATATAAAATATATATATATAAATATATGGTGAAAATGACTGACAGTTGAAGACGGCGGGCAAGTCATGGAAGGAATCTGCAAGCCACCCGGCCACCGAAACTCCAACCCCTGGCGGGGAGGAGGACGTGTGATTTTCCAGTGCTTCAACAGCGAAAGGAGTTAATATAATTTACTCTCCTTCAGACCACGGTTACCAAAAATAAATTACAACGATCTACACACCATGACACCCTAACATTTAACGTCCGATCATTATGGATAAAGCCACTGACACTTAGGCTTATAGCAGCCGCTTCGTTAACTTGAAACGAATCTGACGTCTCTTTCCTTGCGATCGACGTTCGCTAAGAAAGCCTCTTCGAGTTGCTATCCGCTGGCCGTGTCGCACGCGTTGTAGAGCTTCAAGTACACATTTCGATGTCATCGTGGCCGTTTATTACAACCCAGTTGAAGCGATTTAATGGTAAGGATATCAGTAATGAGCAGATAAATATGACGACGGAGAAGACGACAAAAAATTATCATAACTGACCGACAGCCGATTCGCTTACGCCAGTATCCGTGAGGTGGCAGCATTGTTTAGCTCCCACGGATAGCATTCAAACGCCGGTAAAATCATCAGACTGTCTTCTAGGCGTAGTTCCGCAGCCGACCGACAGTCGGTTAAACTGAGACTAATCCGGCGAAAGATGCATAACCATAGTCCAAGTAGTCGTGCTCGTTATTCTGTCCAGCGTACATCTTTGTTGCACTAGTCACAAGTAACTGCAGTCGTTGTTCTTTGAACTCGATTTATCCGGTGGTTCTCTCACCCATCCCTGAAATATTGTATTACTACCAGACCTGGTGTTTTCTTGGACTTCCCGGTGCTAACTACAACGATTGGATAAGACCTAGACCAATCTAGATCTAGACCTGTATACTTTTTGTCACGGTGCATTTTGGGAGTCGTCATTTCGCTAGTGTCTACTCTCTGTAGGTCTATAAAGGCTTCCTTCGACTGAACAACGCTTCTAAAGAAACAATAGGTATACCACTTGTACATTTTTTTCAGTTTTATTACTTAACAAAATGATACATCGAATGACGAAAAAGACACCGTCCACAATCAACCAGTCATTTAGATTAGATATGAAACATATCTGGTTAAAATAACTGACAGTTGAAGACGGCGGGTAAGCCATGGAAGGAATCTGCAAGCCGGCGAACCTCCAAACCCTTTCGGGGAGGAAGAAGTCTGATTTCCCAATTCTTCAACAGCGAAAGGAGTTTACTCTCCTCCCGACCATGGTTACCGAAAATAAATTACACCGATCTACACCCTAACACTTAACGTCCGATAATTGTGAATGAAGTCACTGTAACGGCAGTTCGGCAGCCGCTTCAATAACTTGAATTGAATCCGACGTCTCTTCACTTGCGACCGACGTTCAATATGAAAGCCTCTTCGAGTTCCAATCCGATGGCCGTATCGCGCGCGTCGTGTAGTTTGCAGGGCCTTATAGTCCACATCTCGATGTCATCGTGGCCGTTTACTACAACAACATTGAAGCGATTAAATAGTAAGGGTATCAATAACGAGCAGCTATAAGACGACGACGACGAAGAAAACGACAACAGAATTGAGAAAACTTGCCTGCCTCGGATCCACTTCGCCTTTGTATACATCTTACGCCCTCCTCGTTGTCTCGTTGTTGGGCGGAAACCGCAATCACGTGACCACTAATTGTGAGAATCCGCAGTTGCGCAATGCGCAACTTCCTGACAAAGCAGTGACCTTTTGCGCCTGCGCCAATTCTTATATTTCCTGTGCGTGGACGTTCGCGGGTGCGTTCCCGTATTTCTGTGTGTTTTTTAAAACATTAAACTTTTACCGTTGAAGGTGGGCATTTGGGACAGTATCCGCCAGGGAAAAACAGAAAACAAATTGAGAGTGTACGTGCTTTTATGACAGTGTGCGCGTGAATGTGCGCGCACGCAAGTGTGTGCACGTGTGCATTCGAATAAAAACGGGTTAACGGGAGAAAACACTTTTGCTTTCGCCACAGGCGTCTATTACAACGTTGTCTTCATGTCCAAAAATGGTCCAGAACGTGTCCAGAAATGTCCACTGTATATATGACACGCTCTGACAAAGGTGCCTTAGAAAATTCGTGAAATGAGAACGCAATATTTTCCAAGAAACCACTTTCCTTGTTTCTTTCTTAGTTTGACAGCTGAAATACCGCACTGGCTGAACAAAAACGTAACTTCTAGTGACATAATACAACACAAGACATCACCAATCGTCACAGACGTTCGAGCAACCTGCATACTGCTGATGCGTTTGCGAACTCTTTCGTCGGGTAATGGGCTAATGGCACCTTTATATCGCCATAACCCTTCTCGCTCGTGGGCACAGAGCACAGTTGGTTGTCCCATTAGAGGCAATATTAACGTTTTTGTCGATTATAAAGAAACTGTACCAGAGAAATATTATGTTATGCCATCGCATTTCGTCGAAATCATATACCTCTAGCTCTTTTGGAATGCAAGTATGCGCGTTGCCCGTCAATAATGAACAAATTCACCACGTATATCTGTATCCGCAGGGTCGTATAAAAATAAATTTGCTATTGTAAGTAAACACTGCCTAACATGCGTCATTACACTGCAGATACATCGTAGCAATTAATCTACTGGTGTGTCTGCTTTATTGTACTCAATTCACTTCAAAATAGTTATTCTAAATTTTAAGTAACACAATTCTTTGGGTAACACATGCACACGGGTCATACCTGGAGGTTTACAAATGTTGGGACCCCTCGTCGTAGTCGGTCAAAGGGGTGCAACCATATCACGGTGCCCGACACATTTCTCGCATCTAGGAGAAACTTGGCAGGAGATCAAAGAACAGCTAGAAAGGTCGTCGGACGGACGACACATGCAATTCGCTACTGGCATCATTTATTATTTCCAAACATATTTTGGTGACAGCTACTTATTTATTCCAATATGGGATTAAATAAACTCATTTTGGGCAAGGGGGAGTTATAAGACGATGGAGGAAACACACGAGTCACTGTCGTCGCGTGTGTACACTGCGCTGCCGATGTGATGTTCTGTCGGGGTGAAGTAAGTCCGCTGTGACACGTCGCAAATAGTCAGCGGGCCTTGTCGCCAACAAGCTATGACGGATATCGCCACACTCTCGATCTGGCTGGGAGAAGAACTGGCTGTGGGAAACAATGGGCTCAAGGGTGTTCATCGGCTTCCCTACCACCGACATACTGAACTGGTCCGATGTGGCGTCTTCTTCGTCAACAATCTTCAACCCAAACCGAAAATGAAAGTCTCAATCGCCACACCGAAGATCGTCGATTGCGGTTTCCGCCCAACAACGAGACAACGAGAAGGGCGTAAGATTTATACAAACGCGAAGTGGATCCGCTGCAGGTCAGTTTTCTCAATTCTTTTGTCGTTTTCTTACTCGCCGTCTATAGCTGCTCGTTATTGATACCCTCACTATTAAATCGCTTTAATGTTGTTGTAGTAAACGGCCACGATGACATCGAGATGTGGACTATAGGCCCTGCAAACTACACGACGCGCGCGATACGGCCATCGGACTGGAACTCGAAGAGGCTTTCATATTGAACGTCGGTCGCAAGGAAGAGACGTCGGATTCAATTCAAGTTATTGAAACGGCTGTCGAACTGACGTCACAGTGACTTCATTCACAATTATCGGACGTTAAATGTTAAGAGTGTTATACGGTGTAGATGTATGTATGGAAATTACGTGTTGGTCAAAGATGTCACATTGTTTATTTTATCAATATTTCTATAAACATCACGCGTGTACTGCGAGGATGCAAGCTTATATTACATAAGCGATGTTTTACCAATAATAACTAAAACAATAACATATTAATATTATTATTTTTAAATGCACCAAACCCTTCTTTGTCTACTACCATATATTTTCCATATATTCATATTTTGTTTAAATTTCAGTGATTTATTGTCCCGATAATTACTAAAGTGTCCTGTCCAAAAATTATTATATATATATTATTTTGTGATTTTTCTTCGTTAGAGAAATGCAAGTGATTTTATTTTATAACATAGTGTATGTATATGTATGGAAGATAGGTGAGGGGAAGCTTGGCGGGTGTTGGAGGTCGTTTTCATGGTTAGGTCAATCCAACCCGGTCGTCTGGCATCCGCACTGTGTCTGTGACTGTCCCAACGAATCGACTGGACCATTGTTTCAATCCTGGTTGATTCAAAGGGTAACAAAAAGACAGCTTACTGATACTGTCTTTCACTGTGCTGTTGCTACAAGCGTATGAGGAACAGTGTGGCATATTGCTGTCGCGATTTCGTTGTAAACCGACGTAAGGCACTTTTAGCGAACCGCTTGGCTCTCTGTTATGACAGCTGAACCAGCAGACGACTAAAGTTATGACCTAATACTTTTCCAAAGTGCAGATAGAAGCTGGGTTTTGATTGATTGCATGGACCAAGATGGGCCCGTCGCGGCCCGTTCACGATGTCGGTGATTTAGCTACATTTACCCACTTTAACACCACTTTCTGAGGAAACTACTAATGCGAAAAAATGGATTGTAGATCCAAATGGTTAGCTTATGTAAACTCTTTTAGGTGCATAACACCAAACCGCTGCCTTTTTTTGCCCTCTCATGGAACGACGTGATTGCATCAAGTACCAGAACGAATGGTGCGGTCGGCCTACACCAGATCGCACAGTAACTAGACTCAGTAGCCTAGAGGTATATAATTATGTTGTCAAAGTGGTCTACGTTTAACCTCTCCATACCACAACTTGATAAACTCTATACTAATCCAAGGTTACACTATCGAATGAATGATAAACTCTATACTAATCCAAGGTTACACTATCGAATGAACTCGAATTCGTATTTTAAATGTTTGTTTTTTCTTGGGAGTTCGAGTTTGACTAGTAGTTGTATGTGCATGATGACGGGCATTCTTCACAGAGTACACGTGATGCCTTGTTAATATTACATAGAAACAATCACACGATGATAATTTATTTACAATAACAAACTCGTTTGCAGCATAGACATTAGGTTACATATGTGTTTCACGTCAAATAATCGCAGGCGTTGTTCTAAGCATTTGACGTTAACTATCTCAGTAAGAGTAAATATTATTTTGCGAATCGTCAAAACAAAACTATAACAATTAACTCAATTAACTTGTGCAGTCCAACAGTGCAAGTACTATATACATCTAGTTTCGGACGTGATTAACGCTAACTACAACATTCGACCACAAACAGAGTCGCCGATAATGCCCACGCCATGCAGGAGACAGTCGTACTCCGTTGTCTGATCCTTTTGTCGTGGTTTGGCGGGGCTCTTTTGTCCGCAAATCACGGCAGTGTTTCCGGTGCGCCTTGTCGCTATGCACGCCGGCTAACAGCGTGGCTGAATTCTGAAACAGTAATGAATTTATGATTAATTTAATCTGTTCAGCTATAACGTAAAATATAACTTAATGCAATATTACCACAGGTCGACAGAACGTCGAAGTAACCACGCAAGACCTTAATGGCCACAGTGAGCAATGTTATCAGGTCTAGCGTTCGGAGAGTGTCGAAATTCACCATATCACGTTGTTCCTTTCTGGAATGCAAAACACGATTGGGCGGAGTTGTAGTGTTTGATACGAGCTACCCCAATAACGTCAGGCCGGTTTGTTCCTACGCCTCGCTGAGAAACACCGATTCAAACGGCAATCACTTAGTCTTCTGACCTATTGTGCGTGTGCGTGTGCGTGTGCGTGTGCGTGTGCGTGTGCGTCGTGCGCGTGCGCGTGCGCGTGCGCGTGCGCGTGCGCGTGCGCGTGCGCGTGCGCGTGCGCGTGCGCGTGCGCGTGCGCGTGCGCGTGCGCGTGGTGTGCGTGTGCGTGAGTGTGTGTATGTTGTAAAATAATATATATGTATAAAATACACACATACATACAAATATTTTCAGTTATATTGCATAGATATTAGTCTAATAAATTGTATTCATTCATTCGTTCATTAAATCGTTCATTCATTTGGTCATTCATTCGTTCGTTCGTTTATTCATTCGTTTATTTAATTAATTTTTATTCATTTTCGTTCGTGCGTTCATTCAACATTACACGGGCAGTATATCGTGCTGCGTAATCAGCCTTTCGTTCATTTCAACTACGTCATATTGTCACAGGTTGGGGAGGTTACCTTGGAAACTGAGTCTGTTGTCGTGATCGAGATCTGCCTCTTCCATCATGGCGGAGAGGACAGTGTCTGATACAACCTCTCCCAACAAAGTCAGGCCCGTCTGTAGTTCCGCCTGACAAATTGACAATGAAACTATGGATTCAGACAGCAATCACATGATTATCGGTGAATGCACATGCAGCGTCTTTAAAAGGAAAATGAGTGTCTTTCATGATTTCTCGGCCCACACTATATATGAGGAAAGATCTATATATGAGGAAAGATAACGTCAGTGCTTTCTGAATATTGACAATTCGAAGCGAGGCTGACGCAAATGTTTATGTTGCAACTTTACATTAAACAATTTTTTATTGGTAACGTGTAATTTTAATAGCAAAAAACAAAAGACGTAACATGTAATTTTTTTATGGATATAGACATTTACGAATATAGCCTTCTAATATTCTTTGAACAGGTTATATTAAATGGAAGGCCTTGACACTAAACTGAGTATAGTATTTTTTTGGCGTATCTAATCTGCAGATATGATAACGTTTTGCATATGGGAAGGGTAAGATTGGTATATGAAATTATCGCAGGGATTTATAAAAGGATACCTGCACGTTCCAACATTGAGCAAACCTATTTGAACGTAAGGTGCATTTTTTAGAACGATTGTTTTACCGTCGTAATAACTATACCTTCGTGATGTAGCCATCTTTGTTCGTGTCGAGGGCGTCGAAGGCCTGCTGGAGGATGGAGTTGTTGTTGTAGTCGTTACATGTGCGCATCCACAGGGCGAACTCCTCCTCTCTGATATCACAACCTGAGTACATGGCAATAGGATCACAATGACAACACGACACACTACATCACTCTGATGTCACAACCTGAGTACACGGAAATAGGATCACACTGACAACACGACACACTACATCACTCTGATGTCACAACCTGAGTACACGGCAATAGCATCACAATGACAACACGGCAATATGACCACAATGACAACACGACACACTACGTCACTCTGATGTTACAACCCCTGAGTAACACGGCAATAGGAAGCATACCACAATGACAACACGACACACTACGTCACTCTGATGTCACAACCTGAGTACATGGCAATAGGATCACAATGACAACACGGCAATATGACCACAAATAAACAAAACACGAAAACACTAATGGTCACTCGGGAATGTCACAATGACAACAGGTCAATAGGATCACAATGACAACACGTCAATAGGATCACAATGACAAAAACGAAAAACACTCCCCGTCACTCAAGAATGGTCAAAAACCACGAAAGGTAAAATGGCAATATGATCACAATGAAAAAACACGGACAAAAAAACCTAGTCACTCAAGAATGGTCACAATGCGGGAAAGTAAAATGGCAATAGGATCACAATGACAACACGTCAATAGGATCACAATGACAAAATGGCAATAGAATCACAATGACAACACGTCAATAGGATCACAATGACAACACGTCAATAGGATCACAATGACAACAAGACAATAGGATCACAATGACAAAACATCAATAGGGTCACAATGACAACACGTCAATAGGATCACAATGACAACACGTCAATAGGATCACAATGATAACAAGACAATAGGATCACAATGACAAAACATCAATAAGGTCACAATGACAAAACGGCAATAGAATCACAATGACAACACGTCAATAGGATCACAATGACAACACAACACACTACATCACCAGCGAAACATGTACTATTATATTCAGCATAAACTGATTACGACTATGTTTACTAGTCTCTCTGTCTCTCCGAGTCTCAGTCTCTATGGGCTATTCCTAACTGATGTTAAAAACCGGTTGACTACAACGACATGTCTGTCACAATGGACCTTCATTTCTTCGTTTTTTAGTCACACCTTCTCCCCGTCTCTCCTTCTCTCCGTCTCCTCTGTCTTCCCGTCTTTCATTATCTCCACCCTCCGTCTTTTCGTCTCTCCGTTTCTGTCTCGCTTTATCTGCCCGTACCTCCGTCCCGTCATCTCCGTCTGAATACCCCGTCTCTCTCCCCATGCAGTTACAGTGTACTTTCTAGATTGTTCGATGTTCTCAACTTTGTGTACATCACAAGAGTATAAATCAATACTGCAGGTCATCATTATGAACGTGTTTCACTATGTGGAATATACATACGACTACATCACTCCGCAACTGTTAGAGACCCACGTGTACAACGACGCACCTCCTTTGGCGAGTTTCTTTACGAAGTTCGACGCAACCTGTTCGCTTATTGGCAAATTGAGAACTCGCATGGATGTCTTCATGTCGTTAGCACAAATGCGGCCATCTCTGTTGCGGTCCAGCAGTGCAAATGTCGTTGCCAGTTCTACAACCAAATCACACAAAATAACGACATGTCAACCGAAAACGGATTTGCTCGTGCAGAGGTGTCAAGTCTCCAGCTTTGGCAGTAGACATCACGCCCTATTTCTTCATTTTAGGGGCAATATAGAACTCACGCACTCATTGCATTTTGGGGATAACTTACGGTGTGCCGCTGTGTTGCCAAAAGCTGTAACCAGACCAATACTTCACAGTGAAATTCGGAATTGATTTTCAATCTTTATATAGCGGGTGACTATACTTAATTCAATTATATTGCATAAACAATAATTTACATAGACAAAGCACGAAACTAACTAAACATACTCTAATACTGAACAATTATCCGACGAACGTCTCTTTTTCAAAAAACTTTCGAAACAACAAACATGGCGCCTGTGTCTCATGTAAAAGTGTGCAATATTATTGGACACCTCTGCATTCACGATATTACTGCAAGCACCACTTTAGAAGAAGTACCTGGATGTGTTACTGCGCACGCTTTTCGTGTATGCATAATTTGATTGTATTATGATATGACTGTCTGTGTCTCTGTTTCTGCATGCAATGTCACCGTGTAGGTGTAGCACATGACAGCTGACTGTGTGCACTGACAGCAGTTATTACGAAACATTCTGTCGTTAAACTTGTCACCAATTTAACTCGTTCCTATTTATGGTACTGCGGCTTTTACCTTTGCAATAACCGTACTAAGACCGGTTAACAAGCACGAAATAACTGAAGAAAAAACTGAACGGCGCGCCTACATTATAATTGGTTGTAACCAAGAAAAGGTGCGACGGTGAAACGACAGTAAATTCTTTACAAATCAAATGACAACGTCAAAGGCACAGAGCAGTGCATTGTTTGAGTAGACACGTGCTACAGTCACTGACACGATATGAATAATGCAGTGACAGTCGGGTCGGATTACGTCCATAGAGATAGGAGTGTGATATGGTGCACACCTGCGTCGGGCCATTCTTTCAAGTGTCGCTGAAAGGTGTTGTTAACGGCGCACCCCCTATGACGTGTCACGAATCTCCGGGTTAAATACTTACCCCGAGCCCGCCTACCTTCGTAAGTCGTAAGGTTTCATTCGAATTATGTGTCTCAGCCGCAAGCAAAACTCCGATTTATTCTATATAGACAACATGGTATGCTACCAAATACTTGTGTACGTCCATATATCAACACAGTGCGCACATTTGATGTTTCTCTGTCTTATTATTATTATTATTATTATTTTATTATTATTATTATTATTATTATTATTATTATTATTAGTAATAGTAGTAGTAGTAGTAGTAGTGTAGTAGTGTAGTAGTAGTGTAGTAGTAGTGTAGTAGTGTAGTAGTGTAGTAGTAGTGTAGTAGTGTGTAGTGTAGTAGTGTATTAAAATTTTTAGTGTATAGGGGTAGTAATTTGTGTGAAATTTTAAATTTTATATTATTTTTATTTATGTATAGTGTAGTAGTGTAGTAGTGTAGTAGTGTGTAGAGTGTAGTAGTGTTGGGGAAAAATTGATAGGTTTTGTGTTATAGTTGTAAGGGGTAGTAAGGGGGTGTAGTAGTGTAGTAGTGTAGTAGTGTAGTAGTGTGTAGTGTAGTAGTGTAGTAGTGTAGTAGTGTAGTAGTGTAGTAGTGTAGTAGTGTAGTAGTGTAGTAGTAGTGTAGTAGTAGTGTAAAGTATGTAGTAGGGGGGAGTGTAGTAAAAATTATGTGTAGTAGTGTGTAGTGTATGTGTAGTGTGTAGTAGTGTAGTAGTGTATTTGGGAGTAGTGTAGTAGTGTAGTTGTAGTAGTGTAGTGTAGTGTAGTAGTGTGTGTGTGTGGGGTAGTGTGTGTGTGTGTAGGTGTAGTGTGTGTGTAGTGTGTAGTGTAGTGTGTAGTGTGTAGTGTGTAGTAGGGGTAGTAGTAGTGTAGTGTAGTGTAGTAGTGTAGTGTAGTAGTGTGTAGTGTGTAGTGTGTAGTAGTGTGTGTGTGTGTAGTGTGTGTGTGTGGTAGAGGGGTTGGGAGTGTGTAGGGGGTGTAGGGAGTGTGTAGTGTGTATTTTAGTAGTGTAATTGTGTATGTGTAGTAGTGTGTAGTGTAGTGTGTAGTGTGTAGTAGTAGTGTAGTAGTGTGTAGTAGGGTAGTAGTAGTGTAGTAGTGTAGTAGTAGTGTAGTAGTAGTGTAGTAGTAGGTAGTAGTAGTGTAGTAGTGTAGTAGTGTAGTAGTAGGTAGTAGTGTAGTAGTAGTGTAGTAGTAGGTAAGTGTAGTGGGAGTGTAGTGGGGTAGTGGGAGTGGTAGTGTGGGGTGTAGTAGTGTGTATAGTGTAGTAGTAGTGTAGTAGTGTAATAGTGTAGTGTAGTGTGTGTAGTGTGTAGTTGGGTGTGTGTAATGTGTGTAGTATTAGTAGTAGTGTGTAGTGTGTAGTGTAGTGTAGTAGTGGTAGTAGTGTATAGTAGTGTAGTAGTAGTGTAGTAGTAGTGTAGTAGTAGTGTGGGAGGGGGTGTAGTAGTGAGTAGTATTATAATTGGGTGTAGTGTGTAGTGTGTGTAGTGTTTAGTAGGGAGTTTGGGAGTGTGTGTAGTTGTGTAGTTGGGGGTAGTGTTTGTAGTGTGTAGTGTGTAGTAGTGTGGGAGTGTAGTGGTAGTAGTGTAGTGTAGTGTAGTGTGTGTAGGGAGTAGTGTGTGTGTAGTGTGTAGTAGTTAGTAGTGTGTAGTAGAGTGTAGTAGTGTGTATTTTAATTTTTAGTAGTGTAGTAGTAGTGTAGTAGTGTGTAGTAGTAGGTATAGTAGTGTATTTGTGTTATAAGTGTAGTATGGTATTGGTGTGTGGTAGTGTAGTAGTAGTGTAGTATTTGTAGTGTAGTGTAGGGGGTGTAGTAGTTTTGTGTGTAGTAGTGTGTAGTGTAGTGTAGTGTGTAGTAGGGGGTTGTAGTGGGTAGTAGTGTGTAGTGTAGTGTGTGTAGTAGTGTGTTAGTGTTTAGGGGGGTTTTGTGTGTGTAGTGTAGTAGTGGGGGTAGGGGAATTTTGGGAGTGTGGTGTGGGTAGTGTGTAGTGTGTATGTAGTGGTGTAATTTGTAGTAGTGTAGTAGTAGTGTAGTGTAGTAGTGTAGTAGTAGGGGTAGTAGTGTAGTAGTAGTGTAGTAGTAGTGTATGTGTAGTAGTGTAGTAGTAGTGTAGTAGTGTGTAGTGTTTATAGGTGTAGTGTGTGTAGTGTGTAGTATGTGTAGTGGTAGTGGGAGTATGTAGTGTGTGTAGTTGGGGGTGGGGGTGTAGTGTGTAGTGTGAGTGTAGGGGGGTTTTTGGAGTGGGGGAGTGTGAGTGGGGAGTGGGGGAGTGGGGAGTGTGAGTGGTGGCAGTGGTGGCAGTGGTGGCAGTGGTGGCAGTGGTGGCAGTGGTGGCAGTGGTGGCAGTGGTGGCAGTGGTGGCAGTGGTGGCAGTGGTGGCAGTGGTGGCAGTGGTGGCAGTGGTGCAGTGGGGTTGGGCAGGGTGGGGTGGCAGTGGTGGGGCTTTGGGTGGCGTGGTGGCGTGGTGGCAGTGGTGGCAGTGGTTGGGGGGGAGTGGTAAAGGGGTTTTAGTGTTTGGGGTTTTGTGTAGTATTAGTAGGTTTAAATTTTGTAGTAGTAGTAGTAGTAGTAGTAGTAGTAGTAGCAGTAGCAGTAGCAGTAGCAGTAGCAGTAGCAGTAGCAGTAGCAGCAGCAGCAGCAGCGCAGCAGTAGCAGTAGCAGTAGCAGTAGCAGTACAGTGCAGTACAGCAGCAGCAGTAGCGTCAGCAAACGTATTCCCTATTAGAACTTTAGTTTCGTACCGTCCGTAAAGTTTCCGACACAGACTGCCTTTAAATAAATGAGACTGTCATTACTAAGTAGGTATATCCGCATAGGCATGTCGCTAATCCGGTCTGTTTCAATTTGTCAAAAGCTTTAAGGTGTAGCTAAGTACGACTTAATGCGGTCACGTGACGCAGTGACCGCGCGACTGATATCCCAGCAAGTGAGAAACACCAGATAAGATAAGTAAAACAAATGTAGGACGTAAGTGCAGCCAAGTGCCAGCACTGTGTCGTGTTTATCAAGAACTATTTTCATTGACACATTTACTATTAGATATAGATATAGGTCTATCCATTGGTCCACTAGTAAATAATAATTTAGCAATTTCTAACTAATTTATGCATTACATTTTGAGCGTTATATCAATGTAAGGCGCACATAGTTTGTTGTATTTATCGGCAGGTGTACACGTTATCAGTGGTTACCGATTGCCTGGTACGATGGCACTGTTACCCGACTACAATTTTGTTTATTTCCCCATTATTATTCAGTGTCGAACAGACACTACATTGAACGCTGTTCATTGACAGCAACGATGCATGTAATGTACATAGAACTGAACACATTCGCCCACGTAAACGCTGTTACACAAGTGCAATGCGCGTAAGAACAAGAAGCACGTATTGTTCGTGCGCACATCCCACGCGAACATGTTGTCACATAGAGCATCATGGCCACCCACGTTCTATGATTTGCATATTATAAATGGTATAACAACTGTGTAAAATAAAACAGTTCCTGTCTAGAAAAAACGTTCTCTTTTATTTTTATGTGGTTTTAGCTTTTAAACAATATACAACGCAAAATATAGGTCAAACCGACTCTATTAGTTAGCGCGATCATATGAAAACGATGTGATAGCAATTACTGATATTGATAGTTATTTCTAAATATACAAAACATGTACACTTGCCTCTCTGGGAGCTGTCTGGCGTCCTTCTAGACTGCAACAAGTAAACAAAAACAAATGTTATACACGACAATTGATTTTACAATTGAAATCGGATCGGTCTTGAATCGTTATAAATCAATACCATAAAATCGAGGATGATATACGAAGTTGAATTATGGGCGTGGAAAACCAGGCTGCTGGAAGATATATTTTGTGTGCCCGGAAACAACTGGTGGAATGAAAAATATAAAGTAGTCCAACATCGATGCGAACATAATATATTAAAATAATACGAGGAAAGTACAGGCCTACAAAGAAATATTTTTTCGAGACAGCAATTTAGAGGTACGCCTATGGTCAAACGTGTGCAAGATGTGCGGCTTTTGTGTAACTGTGGCTAGTAAACATCTATTATGACTGGTGCCCGACATGGCATGATTTATGATGATGAGGAGAATGGTGACCGCGGTGAGATACCGATGTCACAAATCAACGGACGCCGTGTTTGACTTCTCACCGTAGCGGCGTCAGTGTGACGGAGGGTGGCGCTCTCGCCGTCGAACCAAAGGCGATACTAGGTAAATGGTCTTCGCTAATTGATACCATGAAGTGTTGTAAACACGTTATTTGTCCGAACCACGCCATTGCCAGGCGAACCACGAGCGCAGTGTTGTGTTAGGTCAACAATGTAAGTACGACGGGCTACATGGCCTAAAATGATCAGCCAACGGTCAATAAAAGCACAATAGGAGGAGGTTGTCCTTCGCAGTAACGACATCCCTTAGAAGCTACAAAGTACAATGGTCTACAGCGATGAATTGTGTTTTCTTTCGCATGGAATATTCCGACTAATGTTGAAGCTTGCCTTGGTAAAACTAATCATCATGTCGAATGTTTCTTATAAGCATTGCATACTTACTGTAACAGCCCACATGCCTGAATGGAGGCTTCTAAATTGTTCCGTTTAGACGGGTGATTACACATACACTGGTCTATAGTGACAATGTGCTTTCCTGATTCGGTAATGTAATGGGATGGTATTTATTGAATATGTCCATTATAACAGGTGTTAGTCTCGGACATAAATATATATGTGTCACTGTGTGTTGTGATATGTATATATATATATATATACATATATATATATATATATATATATATATATATATATATATATATAATATTACTTGTGCTGGTTCAATTATACATATATTAATCACCACCTATAGCCGGCACAACAGCCAGTGCAAGAAACCGAAAGACGACCAGCAAGAACCTGTGAGAACTTGGGACAGCATTGACGTCACTGCCATTTAAAAACTATCAACTACGGTCGTGCAGAGTGACTAAGCCAGTAAGAAATGACTCGGTGACGAGAAACTTAATTCGTCTCATGGCCTAACGCTTGAGCGCGTGAACATACTGCTGTCCCCAGTTTATGAGAACTTGGCGTTCAATTAGAAATTAAACTACTCGGCCGTAAAGTCCATTATCGACCGTGACGCTTAAGGACGTCACCCGTTGCTTTGCTGATCTACCACTGGAACTGGTGTTGACTTAAACCAGGCGTCACTAATGTGGTCGGGACAAAGGCGAGTTCGGACTTAGTGGTCAAGCATTCGCCAGATGACTGCCGAATGCAAATATCTCGTGCGACGGCGTCCATCTACCGTGACCATTAGGAGGACAACGGTTATCTGCGACCATTCTGACTTTCCGGTCTCCCTGGTGTAGCCCTAGTTGGTCTAGGCAGCATTGTCTGGTCTATGTGTCTATAATATGTCTACTGCTCTTTTCATTCACTTTGACCAAACTTCATCAAGAATCCGAGACGATTTCTAACTAGACGAATTAAAAAAATGAAATCAATCCATCATTGACTCGAGTCACTGATTAAAGTCGAAACCGAATTAATGACGTTAATAGGCCACTCATTCACTGCACAAGTCTACACCAACAGCTAGGGTTAACCGTGTAAACACGAGCACACCCAGTGGGTGTACAATGCCGTTTGGCTGTTGGTGAAATGGGTGTGAACGAAGTAAAGGGAAGTACTCCTTGTTGAGTAACGACACTGTCGTACGCATTCAGCAGAGATGATTACGTATTCTATAGAGATGATGTCAATTTTTTATCCAACCATTACCCAGGCAATCTTTATTATTACCGCATTATGGCGCTCGCTGGCTTCAGTGCTAAACATTTTACTAACGGTGCAACTAACACGTTACGTCTTATACACATCAACTGTGTTTAGTGTTTTACCCGAGATAAACATATGCGTATTCCTTTCGTGTGATCCTTTTCTTGTTTATAAAGCGTGCTATATAAGACCTTTTTGTAGACGACACGTATAAGCAAGATCTATTCTAGCATCGCGAATGAATCACGTTCATGTTATACAAAGTCGAAGACCCCGTGTTGATCTCTTGCGTTTATTTTCTCACCATTAGTCGTGATCGTGATTATGACCATTCGCTTGATTCGCCTCGTAGAAAGACATCCTGTCTACTTATACAAGGTCAGTTTTTATTTATCAATTGCGCATCATTTAGAGTTTGTGCCTATTTCTATATTGTTTACCTTACGTCATCTGTATTTAGGTCATAACTATATATGTATATATTTATGTTGCTGACTGAAATCACATTTCGTTTGTTATAAACGCGGATGTGAAGTACGCTAACCTCTCCACGAAACAAGGATCAGTGTAAATTAACCTTCCCATGACATGTGAAACTGTTCCTAGCTGAAAGTCAGATAACCCCAACTTTAAGTATGTTTCATGACAACTTTATCTCTCGGCGGCAGTAGCTATGCGACGTCAACATCCAGGTCAGAACAAATTTAAACCGTGGAACATCGAAATAAAACAGACACAGAAAAATGTGGTCAAATTCCAAGCATGCGATGGACCTATAAATATACCTACACGAACGTAAGTTTGTATGTTGGATAATAAATAAATTAATAATTAATTAACAATAACTACACTCCGAAGAAAAAAATAACAGCGACAGTACGACACTGGTGATAATGATTAATGTCTACAAACCATACGAAATAATAATAGTCGTCGTCATGAATGTATTCATTGCAGTCGTCATCGTCGTCGTCGTCGTCGTCGTCGTCATAATCACCATCACTATGTACCGTGTCACCATGCATATGCCCAAAATCGCGACTTCTAAACGACTGGGCATACTATGTGCCTAGTTCGTTACTTGACCCTAACGTCAGCGACAATGAATCGTGTTGTTGTGTTTTCCCCCAACACGCCCTGTCATTGTCTGGTGACTTTGTATTACTCAAGCGGCAGTCGCTGTTGTGATTACTTCCTTGTACAACTGGCATTACTTGTGTATACAGTTCT
>JAODUO010000041.1:720000-742282 GCA_025642075.2 Ridgeia piscesae
CCACCGCCATACTCCGAACCATATGAGGAGTGGTACAATTCGATATTTTTAGAGCCTCAGTTCCCCCATATTCTCCAAGTTTCAACGATAATTGTAAAAGTATTATTACTACGGTTGACATGTCTCCAAGCAACTGCCGGCCCAGACTCGCGACAATGGCACCAAATGCTGACGAATGCTGCCAAGTGATATTATTAAAGAACAAATGCGCCTCGATGACTCCGAAACATGTGTGTCTACGTCATCCTGTAGATGATAACGACAAATATGTATTATATATAATTACCTTCATCGAAGAGCGATTTTACTAATCCAGCAATTAACAGACCACTTATTAACGTCAAAACGAATTGGCCAAGCCGTGTTCTATAAATAAGTACCTACAATTAAGTACCTTTATTGTCACCGCTTACACGGCTGGTTGTCGTGAATTCTGATCCTCTCTTGGGTGACTTGTTGCTACCGACACAAATCCTTGCAGCCAGGATTACCCGGATTCATCTATACCGACCGCCGTTATGCAAGTGTCCCGATAGAGTAACACATGTTAATTAACCCAGCGAACGCGATAATCGCTACAGGAATGTCAACAAGTCTCAGAACGGGCACTCAGAAAGCCGACAATCCCATTTAAAATATTAAAATGTGACTGGTAAAGCCAACAACACATATTCATTACCTTTGAGTTATGGTTATTAGCAAATATGAACTGATGCTAACCTGACCGGAACGAACGCTACAGATGACTAAGCATGTTGGTACTTGCAGAACTTTGCGACTGGTAAAAAAACGCTGCGTCTGCTGGGGGAAATGTGCGCCTGTTATGGCAGAACGACACAAGTCGGACGAACAGCTGTTGTAAACAAACAGCGCGCGTAAAGAGACATGCAAACAAGGGTACTGTACGGAGGGTTGTCTTCGTACGAGCCGCGTCGCAGGCTGTCTTTACCCGGCCCACGCAGCAACGTCCTGAATACGGCGTAGGGTGTCAAATAGCGCTCAGAACGTCGGGACATACTCATGAAGAAATACGTCACATGCTGGATCGACCACAGCTGTTAGAGTTACGAACTTTGCTGTTTGTATCTTACCTTAGACAGGGACTACACCGGCAGACGACTTAACGACACACTAGCGACTGGCGAGACTGATCGCTATCGCTTCGCCGCTCGCTGCCGCCGCACGCTAAGGCGAATCGTCTGCACCGACGAACCGATGTACCCCTCGAGTGAATGGCTCTCTGGGTCAGCGGGGGAGGTGGGGGTGATGCGTAAACACCTTTCTCACCCCAACATAAAGGTCCCACAATGCTTAAGGTGTATAACTAGATCTTTCACTTACATAATAATTTAGTATTCGTATCCAATTGCGTCAGAAACTGGTGAATATTAGGGACTACCGTTCACCAAAAAGCCACCGGGAAGCTGTTACCGTGAGGTCATCCGTTGTAGACGCCAAAACTATAATTCACCAAACAATCTTCAGTTACACCCCTTTGAGGTTCCCTAACACCGACTTATCGGCTTTAACAAAGCATCCAATTGCATACAAAATACACCCTTAAATAGTAGGTGATAATTTATGTCTTGCCCCCAGCAATACCCGTCCCCAAGCTCCGATACTATAGATGCAAGAAGAAGTCAGTCGACTGTCATAATTATTGATTCTAGATGTTTTTGAGAAAACCCCGAATTGGCACATGACACTTGACGCGATGACTGGTAAACACTGGGCTGTCTATTCAGGCGCGCACGTCATTATTACAACAGTACGTCGAGGTGCCTTATCCTTCAGCCCGTCGATAACGTATCTCACATTATACTCGTAATTCCCGACTGCACAGATTAGATATGACGTGTTTGTTGTTACGTGAATCACCCTCTCGGAAGTGTAAACATAATAACAAATATAATTTATTATGAAACGCTTTGCATAACGGTTTTTTAGTGATTAATAAAACCCCAGATCGCATTTGCAAACCAGGACAGTATTACATTCAGTGTTGCTATATTTATCCAATTTTGGAATGCTATCAATGTCCATAGTTTGGAATGTCCGTCAGACCAATATTGGACCAGCAATAGCAACTTGTTGCTTTACATAACATTCGGCCAATATTGGTGTAGTTACTGTTCATATAGAAAACTAGTAATCGAGGCTAATAGGAAAATTGATTGCTCAAATCGACTGTGATCACGTAATACACTGATGCTTGTAGAACTGAAGAATCAAGACAGTGATATCTGGAGATTCAGACGAATTTGTGTAGACATTGATTTCCCGCCAGACAGTAAATAGACCCTCGATACTACACGTGAGTTGCGAGCAACACCGGTAGCAACCCCTGTTGACAGTGTGTGGTCAAACACTATTGCATAAGCACTTGACCACCCTTGCACACAGGTTGAAAGGCGCGAGATACACAAGTTGGTCGGTGGTAAACAACCCATCGGAACTCCCGCTACGCTTCAATTTCTTAACTCAAGAACGGTCAATTGAGCACTGAGGTGAGATCTTATTATTCTCTCTCTCTCTCTCTCTCTCTCTCTCTCTCTCTCTCTCTCTCTCTCTCTCTCTCTCTCTCTCTCTCTCTCTCTCTCTCTCTCTCTCTCTCTCTCTCTCTCTCTCTCTCTCTCTCTCTCTCTCTCTCTCTCTCTCTCTCTCTCTCTCTCTCTCTCTCTCTCTCTCTCTCTCTCTCTCTCTCTCTCTCTCTCTCTCTCTCTCTCTCTCTCTCTCTCTCTCTCTCTCTCTCTCTCTCTCTCTCTCTCTCTCTCTCTCTCTCTCTCTCTCTCTCTCTCTCTCTCTCTCTCTCTCTCTCTCTCTCTCTCTCTCTCTCTCTCTCTCTCTCTCTCTCTCTCTCTCTCTCTCTCTCTCTCTCTCTCTCTCTCTCTCTCTCTCTCTCTCTCTCTCTCTCTCTCTCTCTCTCTCTCTCTCTCTCTCTCTCTCTCTCTCTCTCTCTCTCTCTCTCTCTCTCTCTCTCTCTCTCTCTCTCTCTCTCTCTCTCTCTCTCTCTCTCTCTCTCTCTCTCTCTCTCTCTCTCTCTCTCTCTCTCTCTCTCTCTCTCTCTCTCTCTCTCTCTCTCTCTCTCTCTCTCTCTCTCTCTCTCTCTCTCTCTCTCTCTCTCTCTCTCTCTCTCTCTCTCTTCAGAGGTGGGATTTCAGTTGATTGATGGATTGGGCCTAAACTGTGTCGTTCGACAGTGTTCCACGATTTTACTTCTCGGATGGAGAAAGATTCCGTTTACAGTTGCGCTCTGAATTGACGTCGTTTAGAGCAAAACAGTCTGAACGTGGCGTTACAAATTCAGACGAATTCGTCGAGTTGAAACACGCCAGCGTATGGGCATAATTCAGTTGTGATTATGCTGGCAAATTATCATTGCTATTGTTCGCACAGGATTCCCTTTTAGATATGTGAACTACTCTTGCTGTGATATGTAAATTATGTTTCCTAACAATTGCTTTTACCTACTGTGTTTTTATTCATGTTTTATTGTACTCTCTTATACTATAGGCCTATACTTTATTTTTATTTTTCTCTCTCTTTCTAACACCACAAAAGAATTTCCCCATGAGGGACAAATAAAGGTATTTTGGTTTGACAGTAGATGGTAGCTTACTTCAACAAGTACGTTGTGCTGAGAACAAAAGCGTCTGTACGCGGCCTCACGAACTAGTTCGCTATGTTGAAACTGTGGCAACAGTCATAAAAACATTGCGTGTGAAACGATGACATCACGTCGTAACTCAAGAGCAAGCCTTGATCCTAGAACTAGTTAATTCAAATAATCATGTAGGCACCTAAAACCTTGTTGTTGAACAAGCACTGGTGTGACGTGATTCATTCGCAATCACTTCATAAACGTCGCTTGGTAACGGGGTACTTTTGTTGCACGAAGTTGCGCGAACATTCGGAGATTAGTTGAGCTAAGCATTAACGGGTAACCGGAAGCAATTGTCCGGATCAATGCATTTAGGAGTACTACAAAAATCACTAATTTTGGACACACACACACAGTTCGAAAACCTCCTTATATACTCTCTTTAGGTTCATACAAATCCAAAAGAAGAAATCATGTGAAGCCTCGTATGTCGCTTGATGTATGTATGTATGTATACCTTTCAATAAATTGCGCTCATCTACAACCCTTGATTTTAGGGTCAATCTACTTACTGGCTGGTCTTGTGTGCAAAAAGGGTTATAAGTGTTGTTAGGTTGAATATTTTGATTAGATTCGGGGTATTTCTGATAAGATTGTTAACAGGTGTTTGCACGTATTCATTTCTGTACGGTAGCAAAAAGCTGTCGTCTGATGCGATTATTATCCGAGACAAACGGTGGCGCCACATCTCGGAGTTTGAATAATCAATTGCAACGAATACGTCGGTGTGACACCGTTTCAGTATAATAAAATCTGTCTTGGGCGACCTTCCCTACGGCCCAGCAAAAGCGGACAAAACTCAAGACAGGTTGCACACAAAATCATGTCGGCATAATTATTAATATGTTAACGTACGTGTGTGTAAACAGGCACCCAGGCAAGCATTGTTCTAGTATAACGAAAGAATAAATGATAATTAACATATTTTGTATTTAGGACTATGTGTGTGTGTGTTGTGTGTGTGTGTGTGTGTGTGTGTGTGTGTGTGTGTGTGTGTGTGTGTGTGTGTGTGTGTGTGTGTGTGTGTGTGTGTGTGTGTGTGTGTCGTAAAATTGGACTACAAGTTAATAGTGTATTCTGTTCATCATTGTCAATATCAGATTAACATTTCCGAAATTTTGAGCACTGTTCACCTAAAACCATCGCTTTCTAAAAAAAAAAAACCGCATCTATAGTCGCTTCTCTGTGTCATTCAATTTAAGGGATACTCCAGTCAGTGAGAGGTTGCAGTATTAACTTACATATGTAAAAAACTGTGTATTGTTAATATGTTGTGTGTGTGTGGCAGGCAGTTGTTGTGTATGAAGTAAATGTAATTAATGTTTTGTATTTGGTATGTGTGTGTGTGTGTGTGTGTGTGTGTGTGTGTGTGTGTGTGTGTGTGTGTGTGTGTGTGTGTGTGTGTGTGTGTGTGTGTGTGTGTGTGTGTGTGTGTGTGTGTGTGTGTAGCGGGTCTGGTGAGCTTCTTTTAAGACAAGGTACGAACACATTGGACTACAAGTTAATAGTGTATTCTGTTCATCATTGTCAATATCAGATTAACATTTCCGAAATTCTTCGAGCACTGTTCACCTAAAACCATCGCTTTCTAAAAAAAAAAAACCGCATCTATAGTCGCTTCTCTGTGTATTCAATTTAAGGGATACTCCAGTCAGTGAGAGGTTCGCAGTATTAACTTACATATGTAAAAAACTATGTATACTATATTGGTTGTGCCTAGTAACTGGACAAAGATCGTTAATAAACAATTAGTTATAGTTTAATGGTATCAGAAACATGCTATCTTAGATTCAAGGTGCTGCCATCTTGAGACTTATGCGCCAATGACGTAAGCCAAATCGTTTACGTCACTGGCGCTTTGTTGAAAATGGCAAGGATTTGTTGAAAAAGGCTAATAATTGTGATTGTGACGTAAGCAATCCGCGACGTAGTGGATACATCAAATACCATTGGACAGACATAGGATTTTCGAACGTGCATGCGCCAGTGACGCAAGCGGTTTACGTCACTGGCGCATAAGTCGCAAATTATACTATAATTAAGTGCTTATTAACGATCTTTTTGCACAATTACTATGCACAACCAATATATTATACAGATGGTGTGAATCTCTCACTGATTGGAGTATCCCTTTAAAGCAATTCTTCTGCCTGGCACATTGAAGCAGTGAACGAACTGTGGCTGATTTACGAACAATCCGAAGTCGCGCAGTGTCCGTAAGTGTTCAGCTGCCTGCTGAAAGGTGAGCGGCCCCGGTGCTGGCTGTGGTGACACCTCCTCCCTCATCCTCGCGCACTAAATTGGCCAATCGGATAAATCGACGACACAGGTATTTTGAAACCGACGACGAACACAATGTGTTCCAGTCACTGCTAGAAGGTTGCGGGAACAATTAGTGTGGTCACTGGTGGTATATGGCATTCATGCTACGCTTTAATCAGAAACAATCCATGCCTAGGAAAGCGGTTGTTCAAGATGGGTGGTCGCTCCTGATAGAGGTAGCCCAAGACAGGTTTTACTGTATTGATCATCGCCATTTTGTCACCATCTGGCATTATCACACGGTATCAACCTATTGTAGCTTTTAAATTGACTATTATTAAAATAATATAACTATTGCGTTATTTGAGTAACCCGCGTTTTCTATTAAACGGTGGATTACTGATTTGGAAGAAAGCTGGAACTGCTCTTTGACGGTCATAGGACTTACACATTGATTTTCAAATATCCTAAACTGGTGAAAACCATTTTGTAGCTAAAAAGCATTGCAATTAGTTGGGGTCCATATTGCAGGCGCTCACGTACATGTCCACAAAGACAGCAATCATCGTAGTCAAAACAACCTCAACGTATTTATTCAGGTCAGACCATTGCAGCATTACTGAACACTGTAATTCAGCTGAGAGCATTATGACAAGATGTTCAATATATGCTGCAATAATCTATAAGTTATTGCTCTGATCATGTTATAACGTAGCCAGCACATGCATGCGCAACCAAGAAGGAAATACTGTCTTCATAATTAAAAATTCAAGATTTACTATTTTCTGTAGAAATGATGACCTCCACGATAGCTAAGCCAACACGAAAACGATGTCGGCAGGGTGAAAATCATGCACAAAAATTAGTCAAATGACTTTCCATGAATTTGGTTTAAGCTATTGCTGGTATCGTTATTCAGTAAACTCTAAAACTGATTGCATGCATGAAGGATTCATAGTATTGTAAACGAACAGCTACAGGGAAAAAACATATTTTAGTTGCACACGAAGAAAGGAACACAAGTAATACAGAGTCAGTCCTATCAAATCACGTGGCATACATTCGGAAGCAGCTCATTATAACCACACCATTGTACATATATCACATGCATAGAAAATGTAATCCAGAAGCAAGCAATGAAGTATAATACACTTCCAAACCAATGCAGTTACAAACATGCTGCACCTTTTCGTCTTTAGCGTGTTGCGTTAGGTATTCCCAATATTACTGGACAAATGTTAACTCTTTTCAAGAGTTTCAAACTAACTCTTTACATTTCAACGTATGATCACCATTTTAAGTGACATACCGGGTACCTTGATAAATAGATCTGTTGATTGTGACCATTTTCAAAGGCTTTTCATGTGTGTCAACACTGGTGTAAACACACTTGAAATATTGTAAACAGGTTCTTGGAACTTCCCATGCAGGTTCTGAAATATGTGATACATAGCAAGGGGCGAATGCTACAAAAACGGAGCACACACCGTAATAAAGTATATGCCACCGGTTATCGAAAATATAAATTTGTGCTGCTGATACCAATAAGGCACAGTAGTTGACTGACAATGATGTGGGATTCCATCCACAGGTGTCGCATCAGATGCAGCTAATGTCTCCTTGGTTGATTCCTGCTAAAAGAACTGCCAATTTCCAAGAATGGCGTCCTTGATACTGTCCACATATTGCGCCGGTACCCAGTAAATCCAGTAGCGAGATGCTTCTGTTGGCCCAAGCTGAAGAGCCTGCAACGAATAATAGCCCTTGTGTAAAGGACAGGGTAATGTCTGCAAGTCATAACAAGAACAACATTTAATTTAAAAACACAAGGGCATTCAGTCAGGTAGCAATACTATCCAGACAGGGAGCACCTATTTCTGACGTTTGCTAAAAAAGCTATAGAACTGTCATTGTCAACAGTAAAATGATGCAAATTACATATCACAACATCATCTCAAAAACCTATTCTTAAGTCACCCCCAAAGACAAGAGACAAGGCCTGGAGAAGACTGAATGGCCAGATAGTGAGCCAGTCAACCCCCTCTGACCATGTTGCACACCAGAGAAGACAAACCAAGCTGAGCTGGCACTGACTGACCGACGACATATCAGCCTTGCGAGACATTCTGGTCAAGGGATGCATGAGTGAGTGAGTGAATGAGTGAACGACTGAGTGAGCAAGAGAGTGAGTGATACAGTCAGTGTCACCCCTCATATGCATCATGAGATGTGTATAAACCATGACTCCATGGTGACTGGTGAGAAACACTTGCCAACAAATGATATTCTTCATGGTTTTCCAGTGGCTCACTGATGACTGCTTTGATGGAGCCCATTGACACCTTCTCTGTCCTCTCTGAAAGTCACACCAGTGTGCAATGCATGAGGCTGATCAAATATTGCACACAAATAAACCAACATACATTACTGCATTCAAGTTATTTGTTAGATAAACTATGTCACAGAAGTATGGTGTAGTATTATGTACCACACATTAGCTTACACACTTACCCAGTAAAACCAGTTTTCATAATTAATGTAATTCTAACATAAACTCATTCCCCCTGACTATTTTGTTGCTGCTGCAAAAGATAATAATTATTTAATACAACTCACTGGTGTTGCCATCTGGGGATTGACCAATGAATGACAATTCAATATGTCCATTGAAAAACAACTCAAATTGTTAGATGAAGTGAGTCTATAATATTATAGAGGCAAGTGGTCACTGGCACCTGAGAGAAGATACACTTATAAGTTATAACACACCAAAGTTATATTATTATAAATTAAACATGCTTTAAAATAATGACCACAATTAACGTTAACACATTTTAGTGTACTGGAGATACTGAAGGAAAACAAGAAAAGATACCGAAGAGAAGAACGTTTTCAAATGCTAACCTTTTGTACCGATCCACAGCTGGTCCTGTTCCAGTTTGAAGGTAAGTCGTACTTTGCCACCATGTTTATTATACATGCCCGAGAGAGGCACAGGCGGCAGTGGCTCCTTCACATTCTTGATGCCAATCATTGCATCGTCTGGCTTGCCGTACTTGTCCAATACTGTCTTGTGTGGCTGAAAGAATACCAAACCAATGTTTGAGATCAGAGCATGTCCAGACTTCAGAGGCATTCAGTGTTTCAGTCGGCTTGCGAACTCTCCAAAAATGACCATCATCTTTAAAATGTTGCCAGTTGAAGTTCACTTGTAATTAATGCTTCTCCCCCTGTGCACATGTTTGTATTCCGCCACTGCCAATAATTGGGTAATAATAATGTTGGAATGGTCCTAATAGAGTCATCTTGAAAAGATGGAAAACATTGGAGGCTGTCTGACATGTAGATAGATTGGTTTAAGAAAAGATAGGCCTTCCACCTAGCTGCACTAGATTATCATTCACATGGAACATCCAGTGAAAAAGAGGATGGTCTAGAAAATTTAAGCGTATGGCAATTGAACTTTTGAGTGGATAATAAAGAAGATAACTTAAATAAGCAATTAACTCTTGAAGACAACTCGACAAAACATGACCTGTTGATAACGTTTGTTGGTAGTATTAAGGTTCCAGCAGGTAAAATGGCGTTATTATCACCTGAAGTTATGCAGGAACTTACCTAAATATGCTCACCAGGAAGGGAACACAACGCTGCTTGTAAAATGTTTTATAATAAAATATATAAGATTCTGATTCTAAATTTACAAAGAAAAATATTTACCAACTAAACTACACAAAGGTTCAATAGGCTCTCCGATTTAAATACATTTACATGTTCCAGATCAAACGTGCATAAGACCTTTTGCCTGCTGATTGGTTCCTTGCTGCCCGATGCCGCCGCTGCTGCCTTCTCTTCCTCCTTCAGAACCTTCGGGTCCGGAGCCGTCACGGACATGACGTCTGTGACGGTGCTACCAACCAGCATTATCTTTGAGTCTGACATCACTTTCTGCTCCCGCAGAGTTGCTTCGTCTTGCATCCGACCTAGTGTTAGCAGGATCGGGTATCAATGCAATGTTGTTATACACATGCTGCAAGTCATACATTTTATCAGATACATTTTGCAAGAATTACTTTGTAATCAAACCTGTGAAGAGTCATGATTGCTAATTTTTTTGTCATGATGCAGCCATTGTGCGATTTTTATAAATCTTAGAAATTGTGGCCCCAATGAGCCCCTTGAAAATAATTATGAGGCACAATAATCATATCTGATTATGAATTAATAAAAACGAATGCAACAAGTTGTACAAACCTTTAAACATAAGTTTCTGCATGCTTGTGGGCACACCTGCATCCATGAAAACAGAAAACATTAATTTTTGATTTATGTCTACTAACTTACTATTACTGATATAGCATCTCATTCAAAGCAATTTGGACATAGACATTTTATAGAAAATTGAAGTGTATTAAAACAATATTTTAATATCACAGATAACATTTTATAACATGGTTATATAAAATCAAGACCAAGATACAAGGTTGATATAATAGTAGCTTAATGTAGAATGTCTTGATAACTGAACAAGTCTTCGAAAATCTGCTTATTAACTGCAAAAAGTTATCGCCATCAGTCTTTTTTACGATGCAAACTGAAGGTATTATATATATATATATATATACAGATTATATATACATATATGTATGTATGACATTGTATGTATTGTACTTTTTACACTTTATACACAATACCCGTCTGAACGACAATGTAATTGCCCTTACAGGGATAAATGAAGTTTAATTGTGTTGTATAATTGCATACTATAAAATCAGCAAATACTATTTAACTTAGTTATACCTGTAAGTTTGTCTAAGTGCGATTTTAGCTCTGCTGTCGTGCTGTCTAGTGGTAATGTGACTTGGTGTTTCTGTTTTTTGAAGACCACTTTAAATGTGACTGTTTCTGTGGGTGTCTTCTCTTCTGTTTGCTCCTCCTCTGCCATTTTGTCTATAACTACACTGCAACCGCTGTCAGCTGTCAACAGACAAACGCAAAACATAGCAACATTTCGTTGTGTACAGATATTGTTAATTTGTTGTTTTATATGCAATTATGCAATACTGCATAAATTATTCCTTATTAGACAATGTTAACACATGTTCAAATATATTTGATTTTCGTGAAAGTATAAAATTATACTTAGTTGTAAAATTCAAATACAAAATTATATCTGATGCCTCTAGACTAATTTGGATTGTCATACATGGTTTCTGTAATCTTTCTTAGCAGCAAATCTAATTTTCCTTCAACACATCCACCTTACCACATGAAGGTCCATCTTTCTCCTTGCTGCAGTCATGGTCTGGTATAGGTGATGTTGAGGCCGGACAGCTGGTATCACTTGCCTCTCTTTCTGGTGATTCACACCCTTTTGTTTTCTCCTCTACGGACATTGGAGACACCCTTGACAGAATGTTGCCTTCTGTCGGTATGTCTTGGTCTAGTAATTAAACATGGAATAAATTAAAATGACATCGATTAAGAAGTCGAAGACACATATCAGACTACATACTGCACAAAGGAATACAATATTGTGAACTACACAAGTAAATTAGATTAATTATTCCACATAATTTTATTCCTTATGATACAACACACAGTTCATAAAATTGTGAACATTTACGTAAGCAGCAAAGCATGGCTGTTTGTCCGTTTAACTTAAAATAAAAATAAAAATATTCGATTCTGTTTTTAATGTTATGTCTCATGATGTTATTTTATTGTTCACATATTAATTTTTACTTTTCAAACACTTTTGCTCAGAAGGGCATCATCACAATACTTCATCCGTGTCATTGTCTAATTCACACCGTACCAACACATCAGATATCCACCTCTGATTAAGCGCTGAGAACTGTCATGTCGAGAATGTTCCTGACTGCGAATGAAAACAATATCTATTATCGCCCATCATTACAAGGCTACTTCGTAACCACTGCACGCAAGTCTCCGCTGCAGACTTCCTCGACGTGCTAAACACACGTTGCTTTTAGTTATTGCAAACCGAAGATTATCCTGAAATGACACACCTTTCTCTGATGACGCCATCCGCACCTACTATAACAAACTTTCGTTCCGTTATAGAAACACTTCTCGTTTCAGCGTAAACAATCCCGCCCTCTAGTGGACTCTTGTGAGTAAATATAAGAAATTCCTAATAGCGGCATATATATGAACTACCAACATGAAGATTCATGATAGGCGAACAGCGCGCTAGTCGGCGCTACAAGTCATTTAAATATACTTTAGTACTAGGTGTTATTAGAACGGGTGGGGTGAGGTGGTGTTAGGAGTGCGAGCGGTGCAGACCTGAAATTAAAAAAATTGAGATTTGTGCGTGAAAATTGAGCTATCAAACATCGATGCTATCGCACAGCGATAAAATGCAAAATTTATAAACATTATTATGTGTGAGTAGTATGTGGCGCTATTTTGGAGCTCACTTTAATGTTCAAGGTCACAGCTGTCTCGAAGGCTCTGATTGGTCCACGTGACCAGATCATAAGATCCGGAAACCGCCATTTTGGTCATTACGTTAAGGGCAGAATGATTGCGACTTTTCTGATTGGTTCTTCTACGGTCGAAGTGTGTTGTGATTGGTTCGTGCTAGAATTAATGGTTATCGATACCTCAACTCGATGATCCGGAAACCGCCATTTTGGTCATTACGTTAAGGACAGAATGATTGCGACTTTTCTGATTGGCCCAAGTTCTCGTGCAACTAACTGCGCAAAAAAATCATGAGTCATGAGGTATGTGTTTACGCCACGTTCTTGAGTAACTGCGCAAAAGATCATGAGTCACGAGGAATGTGGTTACGCCACATTTTCGAATAACTGCGCAAAAGATCATGAGTCATGCGGAATGTCTTTACACCACGTAACAGCGCAAAAGATCATGAGTCATATTGAATGTGTTTACGCCACATTCTCGAGTAACTGCGCAAAAGATCACGAGTCATGTGGAATGTGTTTACTTAAATGATGGTGTCCGACGCATTCGGTCGGGTTTTTAGCTAGGTCGAACACGCGTATCAGCACAGGAAGGCGTTAGACGTCGACTGCGGGTTATGCAACCGACGATAGGATCTAATCTGGCTACAGAGGTCAATATCCTTCCGAGTGTTTTTCATTGGTTCACGTGACCCGCCCGCACCCGGTAATGTGAGCGTCAACAGGAAGAATAAATGTTATGCGTCGAGTAGTTTCATTGGTCGACTTCGATGATACGGAAGTTGTGAAAATAACATACTTATTTTGTAATGACAATTCCTCTAGCCATTAACAGCGATACAAACGAGTGACTTCTGCGTTGATAGATTCCGTGTTTTGTGTAGTGACAATCGTTTAATTTCAAGACGCGCATAATCGAATGATAAACGTAACCAATAACGAAAAAC
Source organism: Ridgeia piscesae (assembly GCA_025642075.2). Lineage (NCBI taxonomy): Eukaryota > Metazoa > Annelida > Polychaeta > Sabellida > Siboglinidae > Ridgeia > Ridgeia piscesae. Next base: position 733,326 of record JAODUO010000041.1, read on the forward strand.
AAATGTACAAAAAGTACAAAATGAATACACGAAATATAGGGGAAGCATATTAAAACATACATTAAACTATTCTACACTTACAATTGTAATTTATATATCTATTATAAAATAATTACATTACCGCACTCACTAAACAATTCTACTCTTAACATTGTAATATACATATACATAACACACAATAAACTATTGTACACTTAAAATTGTAATTTATATATTTAATAGAAAACAACTTGCATGCGCGCACACACTGAACAATTTTACTTAAAACATACGGCATGGCCACGCACGCACGCACGCACGCAGGCAAACACGCACGCACACACACATACATTCTAAACTATTGTACACGTAAAGTTGTCCAAGTAGGTTTTTTCCCCAGCCCAAGCAGTGTATATTACTAGTAGACCGACCAGATATCAAATCGAATTTATCATAGCAAGAATGACAATGTAACAGGATACATGTATATAAATTAGGAACATTGCAACGCGTTTCAAGCTTACTACACGTTTTTAACGTTTTGTATTACAAGTTTTTTTAACTTCTTTGTTTGTGTATTCTGCTCAAACAACATTACGTGTGCAGCATGTTCACATAGTCTTCAATTGTAATGTATGTTGAAAATAGTTTGAATAAATCATATTGAATTGAAGCTAATTTAAAACTGAGCACTGTAGCTCTCAGTGGGCGAATACGAATAACAGGCGAATACGAATAACCGGCGTCGTCTTCTACTTTCACCGGTAGATTCACACATTCCTCCAATTCATCACAGATGAGCTCATTGCAAAGGAAGTTTTGTATCATTACGCAACCCATAGGCCCCTCATATAATACTAGGGAAAATGAGTCTTCTGTCACACTGACTCTCTACAGAAAACCACCGATTTCTTGTTGTTAATTAGTTGAACAGGAAACAATTAGGCTAAACTACTTTAAATGATCAAACATATTGAAATGTTCACCCAGTAACCAGGTTGTAATTTAAACTATGACAGTTTGGGTTAAACCAGTGAAGTGTACTTTTGTACTTTGCGATTCATCAAATGAACTCGCAGTCAAGATGTTAGAATTGACGGACCTGCACATAATTTACTGTAACAATATCACTATTAATTATAAAAATCACACGTAGTATTTGTATAAATTTGTTTTAAGGTCACTGAATGACCAACCAGCATATAAATGGTGTGACTACAAACATTTGTCAATCCCATTAGCGCCGCGACAAGACTAGTGTGCGATGTTTACTGTCAACAATATTAAAAATAGCTTAGTTTTGGAAAGATACCCCTCGGTTCCAAATATAGATGATTTACGAACTATAGAAGCTACTCGTGACAGCTCGTGGAGTAAACACCCCTCGTGCGCACCCTGGATGTTGATAATCTAAGACCTAAAAATAGTTTGGGAGTTACATAGAACCCTCGATCCTGTTTAACCGCCTGTAAGATTTTCGACAGACCTATACATTTCTGTCAAGATATTGTGCGTAGTTGAATTTTTAGCCAGTATATATAGACCACTACAGACACAACGTCAATGACGGAGGAAATTCACTGACGATTTCAGAGATATACATATCCATCTCAAGCGACAACGCACAGGGAAATGGGGTGAGTAAATGTTGTTTTACACAATTAACTTTCAATCGATTGATGACATTATTAGAAGCTACGTTATTGCGTTCATTTAAACGAATTCGTAGGTAAATGTTGTCTTATGTAGACCATTGAAAACATATCAGGTATGATTATATGAGTTTAAATCAAGTCATTCAAGAAACACCTTACGAATTAATTTGTATTTAAGCGTACACTGCCTCCGGTTGGTTTTATTATTATTACTATTATTACTTGACTCTAAACGGGTGTGGACAAAATAGGTTTTTATCTGTGAAGTTCTTTTGTTTGGAAATGACATACTTGACCATGCGTTTTTATCATTACAGGAAGGAGACGACGGTACAGACGCCGACACAGACGGGGAGAGGTAATTAAGCGATTTGTTATACATATAAAATGAATTAAGTTTACAGAAGATCATTTGTCGTACTTGGGCGTAGGGTACTGCTGACATAATATTGTATGAATGTTTATTGCGCGCACGCACGCACGCACGCACGCACGCACGCACGCACATGTGTGTATGTGTGCATGCGCGTATGTGTGTGTGTGTGTGTGTGCTTGTGTATGTATATTACTGTGTGTAATATGTGCACAGGTCGGCTCTCGTGCACAGAAGCCACAGGGCATTCCAGTCGTGCGTACGTACGTGCATTCGTGCGTATGTGTGTGGGTGTCGCGAACAGATTGCTCGGACCGTTCCCGTTTCCGTTCCGCCCACAACTAATGCGTGGCCGCCTCGTTGGGTAGAGGTCATAAATCGTCCGAAACCGACCGGTGGTGACGTGGTGTCTACAAACGCCCCCGCGGTGAGATCTTGGTTGGAGGAATGTGTGAATCTACCGGTGAAAGTAGAAGACGACGCCGGTTATTCGTATTCGCCTGCTAGCCCCACTGAGAGCTACAGTGCTCAGTTTTAAATTAGCTTCAATTCAATTCAATATGATTTATTCAAACTATTTTCAACATACATTACAATGGAAGACTATGTGAACATGCTGTACACGTAATGTTGTTTGAGCGGAATACACAAACAAAGAAGTTAAAAAACTTGTAGTACGAAACGTTAAAAACGTATAGTAGTATGTATCCCCAAACAAGTTTGAAACGCGTTGCAATGTTCCTAATCTATATACATGTATCCTGTTACATTGTCATTCTTGCTATGATAAATTCGATTTGATATCTGATCGGTCTACTAGTAATATACACTGCTTGGGCTGAAAAAAAACCTACTTGGACAATTTTATGTGTACAATAGTTTAGAATGTATGTGTGTGCGTGCTTGCGTGCGTGCTTGCTTGCTTGCGTGCGTGCGTGCGTGCGTGCGTGCGTGCATGCGTGCGTGGCCATGCCGTATGTTTTAAGTAAAATTGTTCAGTGTGCGCGCGCATGCAAGTTGTTTTCTATTAAATAAATAAATTACAATTTAAGTGTAGAATAGTTTATTGTGTGTTATGTATATGTATATTACAATGTTAAGAGTAGAATTGTTTAGTGAGTGCGGTAATGTAATTATTTTATAATAGATATATAAATTACAATTGTAAGTGTAGAATAGTTTAATGTATGTTTTAATATGCTTCCCCTATATTTCGTGTATTCATTTTGTACTTTTTGTACATTTTGTTTTTCGTTATTGGTTACGTTTATCATTCGATTATGCGCGTCTTGAAAATAAACGATTGTCACAACACAAAACACGGAATCTATCAACGCAGAAGTCACTCGTTTGTATCGCTGTTAATGGCTAGAGGAATTATCATTACAAAATAAGTATGTTATTTTCACAACTTCCGGATCATCGAAGTCGACCAATGAAACTACTCGACGCATAACATTTATTCTTCCTGTTGACGCTCACATTACCGGGTGCGGGCGGGTCACGTGAACCAATGAAAAACACTCGGAAGGATATTGACCTCTGTAGCCAGATTAGATCCTATCGTCGGTCGCATAACCCGCAGTCGACGTCTAACGCCTTCCTGTGCTGGTACGCGTGTTCGACCTAGCTAAAAACCCGACCGAATGCGTCGGACACCATCATTGGCGTAAACACATTCAATATGACTCATGATCTTTTGCGCAGTTACGTGGTGAAAAAACATTCCGCATGACTCATGATCTTTTGCGCAGTTATTCGAAAATGTGGCGTAACCACATTCCTCGTGACTCATGATCATTTGCGCAGTTACTCAAGAACGTGGCGTAAACACATTCCTCATGACTCATGATCTTTTTTTGCGCAGTTACACGAGAACTTGGGCCAATCAGAAAAGTCGCAATCATTCTGTCCTTAACGTAATGACCAAAATGACGGTTTCCGGATCATCGAGTTGAGGTATCGATAATCATTAATTCTAGCATCCCCTTTTGTCGCTCATCTTGACCTTAGTAGTCGGAATGGTTCATGTTGTCGGTCGCATAACCGGATGTCGTCAGGGATTGTGGGTAAAATGCACGAACCAATCACAACACACGTCGATCATAGAAGAACCAATCAGAAAAATCACAAGCATTCTGTCCTTAACGTAATGTCCAAAATGGCGGTTTCCGGATCTTATGATCTGGTCACGTGGACCAATGAGAGTCTTCGACACAACGGTGATATGACTCATGATCTTTTGCGCAGTTACTCTAGAGCGTGGTGTAAACACATTCCGCATGACTCATGATCTTTTGTGCAGTTACTCTAGAGCGTGGTGTAAACACATTCCGCATGACTCATGATCTTTTGCGCAGTTACTCGAGAACTTGGACCAATCAGAAAATTCTAGCATCCCCTTTTGTCGCTCATCTTGACCTTGGTAGTCGGAATGGTTCATGTTGTCGGTCGCATAACCGGATGTCGTCAGGGATTCTGGGTAAAACGCACGAACCAATCACAACACACTTCGACCGTAGAAGGACCAATCAGAAAAGTAGCAATCATTCTGCCCTTAACGTAATGACCAAAATGGCGGTTTTCGGATCTTATGATCTGGTCACGTGGACCAATCAGAGCCTTCGAGACAGCTGTGACCTTGAACATTTAAGTGAGCTCCAAAAAAGCGCCACATACTACTTGTATGTAAAAAAACTTTATTTGAACAACATTATATATATATATATATATATATATATATATATATATATATATATATATATATACACACACACACACACACACACACACACACACACACACACACACACACAACACACACACAGCACGCACAAACAAACAAACAAACAAACAAACAAACAACATCACCACCACCAGTCTTATCTGCAAAACAGCTTACACACAACAAAATACCTGCACTACCTGCAGCTCACACATCATGCTGCTCAGGGTGTGCCTTCACATCATTCTATTTGGCAGATTTTGCTGCATGGCGAATGGCGTCATATTTTCCACCCACGGCAACACTGAAATGCAAGTCGCACACACGACAAAAAGCATGCGACACGTCCTCTGTCGCTACAGCTGATCCACGTCAGATCGGCAACCCACGCATACATAGACTTCGATGCATAATTTTGTTTTTCGAACGTATAGGCACAGCTGGCTTCGTACACGATTTCGCTGGAGCTATATGGCTAAATACCACCAACTGATTTGCCATAGGCGGCCATTGTAACGTTTCTTTCATTTCCCACTACGATTTTTAATCCACAGTATTAAACATTTCGTACATTAATTAGCTTCCATTCACATATGTCATTTATACAATTCGTGACAATGACATATCACTTTCTGCTACAATCCAGTCTCTAACCTGACACACTTTCATGTGTGCTTCAATCAGCCGCCGATTGCCAATGTTGACGCCTCTAGGCCGAATTACACCGGTATGCACACACAGCTTGTTACTGTGTGACAAATATCATTTTAAATAAAATTCGCAGCTGTGATACCATATGCTACGCAGAAATATAATTTCCATTCAACCAGTCCTACATTTAGTGCTTCCAGGAATTTACAAAGAATGCACAATGCAATTCTTTTAAGCAGGATTACAATCAGGATCAATGGCGTACGAATCTATTTGGTGGTATGTTCCCATATCGATCTGCGTATATAGGCAAATGGCCGTATATAGTGGTTTCATATTATGATCTGAATAGAAACGAATATGTTTCGTTGTTTCTTTAACTTTCACTTTCACTTTACTTTATTGTCCTTAAAAAGGATAAGCATTTTACAACTCATGATCACATCTAAAATATATGGGATGGTCTCAACAAAATGCAAATGAATTTCCATATGTATCCACTACAAGAACAATTCAACCGGGTGACATCAATATGACTCATTTAGCATTCAACATTCTAATGGCCACCGGCACAAAACTCCTGCTATAGCGACATGTTTTACATTTTATACAACGGTATCTCCTTTGAGACGGAAGTACATGGAAGAACGTAGAGAGCGGGTGATCAGACTCAGTAGCGACAGCACGAGCTTTCTTCAAAATTGCATGGTCGATTATTTCGGAGAGCTTTGGTGTAGGTAAACCAATGATCTTGGCAGAAACATGTGAGATTTTCAGAAGCCTGTTACGGCTTTTCACAGAAAGAGCAGTAACAAATGCTGCAGTAGGTTAAGAGAGGCTCAATTATGCTACGGTAAAGGCGTAGAAGAAGTAGTGGATCAACATAGAAAGCTCGTAACTTTCGAAGAACGTGCAGTCGCTGCTGAGACTTCTTTTGCACGGCTGTAACATGCTCTGTAAATGACAATTTTTCATCTAATATAACACCGAGGTATTTGAATGAATCAACCTGTTCCACAGGTTCACCGTTGATGACAACAGGACTAATGACAGTTCTATTACGACGGAAGTCGATGCACATTTCTTTCGTTTTGGAAACATTCAGATGCAGAAAATTGTTACTGCACCAACTAGAGAAACGTACCACTGAAGAAAGATATGACTGGTATGAGGCAAAATCATTCAAAAGAACGAGCATGGCTGTATCATCAGAAAACCTCACAAATTGGGTAGATGAATCAACACTACGACAGTCATTTGTATACAAGGTGTACAAAAATGGACTCAGAACACAACCCTGAGGCGCACCTGTGTTGCTAACAAGCACTGGTGACTTTATGTCACCCACTCGAACACACTGCGGGCGATTACTTAAGAAATTGAAAACACACTGAACAAGTGCGGCTGGAACTTCAGTTTCTGTAGTTTATCAATCATGACATGCCTTTGTATTGTGTTAAATGCTGAACTGAAATCTATAAATAAGATTCGAGCATAGTTACCAGCTGTCTCCATGTGTTCAAATAGTTTGTGTAGAAGGCAAGCTATTGCATCGTCAGTGCCTCTTCTGGAACGGTAAGCGAATTGATATGGGTCCAGTTGAGATTGAACATGTGGGAGAATGTGAGACAAAATCAGTCTTTCAAAACATTTTATGACGATGGACGTTAGGGCCACAGGTCTGAAATGGTTTAACTCTGACGGTGATGACATTTTAGGGACGGGTACCACTACAGACGTTTTCCAGATGGTTGGAATCACACCTATATCCACAGACTGTTTAAACAGTGGCTGAAATACCGGACCTAACTCAATTGCACACTCTTTAAGTAAGCGGCCTTTGGGAATGCCATCTGGACCAGGAGCTTTATTAGCCTTACACTTTTTGAATTGATTTGTGACATCCACGGTAGAAATGTCAATATCACCTGGTACGGGTAAAGGGCCAGTAGCTAGGAGCGACTCACACTCAATAGAAAAATCATGGCCGTCAAATCTGTTATAAAACAAATTTAAGTCTGAAGCAAATTTCAATGGATCAGTAGTTGAAGGGACAGATAATCTGTCCAAACGACCTGACATCTTTTTCAAATGCGCAAAGGCCTGTTTAGTGTTCATGCAGCTAAACTCATTTTGAACCTTTTCACGATACCTTTGTATTGCTTGCGAGATTTCTGTTTGTAGCTGTCTGTGTGCGTTTTTCATTGTGTGTATGTCCTTAGAGCGGTATGCGATTTGTTTTTTCTTAAGCGTGTTTTTTTTTATCAGACGTGATCCAAGGCTTTGAATTAGGATAAACAGTCACAGTTTTCATTGGAATGGTAGAGTCCATGCAAAAGGTAATGTAGTTGGTAATGATAGAAGCATGTTAATTTTAAGTTCACGGAATCAGGTGCAAACACACCCCAATCTGTGCAAGCCAGATATCCCTGGAGCTGCATGGTGGCATCCTGAGTCCATTGTCGAACCTTGACCTTGGTTGGCTTGACTCTCCTCAACAATTGTCGATACGCTGGGATGAGGTTGATGACATTGTGATCGGCACGACCGAGGGGAGGGTGAGCACGAGCGGAGTAAGCAATGGGAATATTCCCATAGCATAAATCTATTATCTTGTTGTTCCTTGTTGGCACATGAACATATTGATGAAATGACGGTAACGCAGTATCCAACGGCAACGTGCAGCTGTTAAAGTCGCCCATAACAAACACAGGAGCGTCCGGGTAGCGTAACAACATTGACTGCATGTAAGAAGCTATTGTGTCGGCTGCGGCGAGTGCGTCTGCACTGAGTGGAACATAAACATAACATAATACAATGTTGCTAAATCCCCGCGGTAAATAGAACGGGCGAACAGAGAGCGTCAACAATTCCAAGTTCGGTGAACACAGTGTGGTGTGTATTTTAAAGGGGAACTGAAACACAGCTGTAACATTCCATATACCTAAATGTATACTATATAAGTATACATTAATGGTGACAGAAGCATATTCACTTATCAGACAAACTGGGAAAAAATATTTTCAGTGCCTAAATCGTCGTCATAGAACACTGCGTATCGCCATCTTTATTCCAAGCCGAGTGGTTTGATTACCTCCTATCCTAGCCCATGTAAAATTTTGGTTTCTTTCGGTTTTCTTCGTTATTAGACATTTCTGCGCAAAAACAAAGATATGGTACCTTATTATACACGAAAGGGGTCCTATGTGTCAACAAATAATATTTATTTGCATTCGTAATAAAAAGTGAAATTAAAACCCAAGATTTTTAACCAATGAAAATATTCGAATCGTCACACTTCCCGAGAGCAGATTTTGACAGGCTTCAAGGGGCGGGCCTACCGAAAGGAAGGTCAGTCCGGACTATTTTTCTGTTGTTTACAAATGTCGGAAGTGTTTTACGTTAGCGAGGAGCTACGCTATTTGCTAGTGGTCTTGGATAAATCACAGTAGAAAATGGATCCGACAGAGGAAGCATTTGTAGCACAAGTGAGAGAAGCATCTATAGCACAAATGACACACGTACAGCCATTAATTCTTGCTTAACCCAGCGTGCAGCCGAGGTGCGAGGGGTC
>JAODUO010000042.1:0-7500 GCA_025642075.2 Ridgeia piscesae
ATTGGGGTTAATTTTAAAAATGATTTGATTTATTTTTTTAATGTGAAATAAATATTTGTAACTACATGGTTTGTTGCGACGATCTGTAACAACTTAATATATATAATAATAATTATTATAATATTAGCTTTATTGTCCATCTATAGAATGGATATACATTTTGCACTTAGTAGGTAATGTTTATTTTAAGGTGAGCATTATTCAATACCGAGTTTGTTGGCCGTTTCAGATAGGTATGATTGAGAAATATTTTCCAAAAAAAAACATTAAAATAATATATATATATATATATATATATATATATATATTACTATATTTATAAATCATATATATTATTATTATATATACATAATATATATATATATATATATATATATATATATATATAAAATTTAAAAAAAATTTTTTTAAATAATTATTTTGTAATTTTAAACAAAAATTTTTAATAAAAAATTTTTTAAAAATTAAAAAATTTTTTTAATTAATAAATTTGTAACTATTTTTCCTTTAGAATGTAAATAAATATTTCCATTAAATGTGTTTTACTTATTTTGCACGTTAGTGATATTGTACATAAAGTTTTCAACGTTTACCCCCTTAAAAAAAAACCCAAAAACCGGCCTTTTTAAAATTTCTTTTTGGGAACCAATTTCCAAAATTGTTTAATGAAATTTTTATTTTTAAAATTAAAATGTTGTGTTGCGGGCTTTAAAAAACAATTATTTTATTCGACTCGCGAGATAAAATCGTTACTTTTTGTTTTTCTGGGAAATGAAGCAAAAATGTCTGCACAATTCAATAATTGTACTTCGTCATACACTTTTTTATATTTGTTATGAAATGACATAAAAACAAACGTATTATATCTGGTCTAGTGCACATTAAAACGATACGTTCTGTCAACAACGGCTGAGAGAAATTTAATAAATTGCTGGCCTTAAAACCCTTTTAGATAAATAAATTTTTCCCCAAAAATTTTTTTCAAATAACCACCCTAATTTAAATGGGCGTTTTTAAAATTTTTTTTTTAATTATTTTTTTACTATTTTTTCCTAGAATGTTTATTATTTATTTAAAATAAAAAAAAAAAATTAAATTTTTCCTGTAGTTTCAAAAACAGGTTTATATATATATATATATATATATATATATATATATATATATATATATATTGATATAATTATATATATAATTATAATTTTAATTATTATATATATATATATATATATATATATATATATATATATATATATAATTTTATATTTTATGTATAGTTTTTTTGGTTACCGTTGAACTAAACCCGGGCATCTTTAGGCCCCTACTTCACAGGGGGTTCCCCCAAATTTGGAGAAAACAAGGTTGGGCGGGGGAAAAAGGGGTGGCGTTTGGGCAAACAAAAACCAAAGGAGGACGGACGGTGGATGTTTTGGTCCGATGGTTGGCATAGTTGGGTAGTTATTTACCTGTTTTTGGCGGCGGCCGCTCGGTCGCGTTGTCGCCGATTCTTGAACCAGTTTCCCACCTGCGTGGGCGTCAGTCCCGTCGCCTGGGCGAGTTCCCGCTTTTTCGCGGGGTTGGGATACGGGTCCTGCAGGTACCACTCCCGCAGGAGATTCCGCGTGCGCTCCTTGAAGCAGTGCGTCTTCTGCTCGCCGTCCCAGATCGTTCTCGGCAGGGGGGGGGGGGGGGGGGGGCCCCCCCCCCCCCCCCCCCCCCCCGGGGGGGAAATTTTTTCTTTTGGCGCCAACCCGGTCCCCCCCCCTTGGGGTTTCCGACCGGGGGACCGGAAGGGGCGGGGGTCGACCCCTCCCCCGGGGCCCGCTCCGGCCCCGGGGGGTAATTTGAGCTCCACCCAAAACATCCCTGCGGGTTTGGGGTCTCCTTCTGGCTTGTTTTCCCCGGGGGTTTTGGTCAGTCCTTTGAGTGCCCGTTGGAAGGGGGGGACGGGCGGGCGGGCCGCGGAGCCCCGGGGGACTTCATGCCGTGGGGTCCCGCGGCCTCGGGTTTGCGGGCCCCAAAACCAAAAAAGGGCCGACCAAAAAGGCCCCGCCTGGGGGATTCCCGCTTCTCGGGGGGGAGCCTCCCCCCCCATCCTTTTTGGGGCCCACCTGCGCGCCTGAAGTGGCTCGCCCCCCCGGGCCCGGTGCTCTTTGGGTCGGCCGGGGTTTCTCCCCTCTCGGCCTCCCCGTCCCGGGCCCCGCGGGGGAAAGCGGGCTTTCCCCTGGACCCCAAATGCGCGACAATTTTCGGAACGCGTTGTACCGCCGCGTTGAGAATGCGAGGGGGGTTTGACGTCTATGGGACGAAAGGCTGCTTTTTTTTAATTGCAACTCAACTTCGTTTCAGCGCTTTTAAAAAGAACCCCGCCGGTTTCCGGGGTTAAAATTTTTAAAACCCAAAAAAAACTTTTAGTGTTTAAAAAAAATTTTATTTTTTTTAATAAAATTTTTTTCCTATTTTACGCGAAACTCAAGTCAGCGGGGCTTCTTTAAATGCGACTCGCACAACGCTAAGTTCGCAGTTGCAATTAAAACCACGCGAGTCTCTTACGCTCCGATAGACGTCAAACCCACTCAGCATTACTCAACAATAAGACGGCGAAAGTACAGACGCGAAAATATCATCGAAGATATGATCAGTTCGCATTTAAGCCGCGTCCTTATCGCCCGCTGCCGTAATCGTCGCTCGCTTGCTCCGCCGCGGCGGCCGTTGCTGACAGTGATTGGCAGGCGGCGAGAGCGAGACCGCTCAATCGGCGCCGGCGCGACCAATGAGCGACGGCGGGCGAGGCCGGGCGGGCGAGCGCACTTCGTTAGGCGAACTGTCAGGATACGGCGACCGACTAATAACGGGCATGCGGCGGTGTGTATGGCTCCTCCCCGCCAGTTAACGCTAATAGTGTTGATTATCCGCCAGCGACGGGCCATAGATATCTGCGTGGAGACGGACATCTGTGAAAAGTGTTTGTGTTTACGGCGCCGACGACGAGTAGGTGAGGCGAGTCCGAGTTAGCCGCGTGTGTCAGCCCGCGTACGGTACGATACGATACGATACAACACGACGTCCGCATCGCGTCGAGACCCGCCGGCGCCCGTACACACAGCGGCCGTGTCCGAGATTGTCGCCGGACATGCGTCAGGGATAGCCAGACTGACCAAAACCCGCGGGAACGGGACGGGGAAGACCGAGAAGAGAGATCCCACGAACACTGACAGATGATGTTTCACTCGTTGCCTCCGCTGCCGACGCTCAACTTCACGCCGCAGCAGGTGGCGCAGGTATGCGAGACTCTCGAGGAGAGCGGAGACATCGAGCGCCTCGGTCGCTTCCTCTGGTCGCTGCCCGTCAACCCGACGGCCTGCGAGACCCTCAACCGGCATGAGTCGGTGCTCCGCGCCCGCTCGCTCGTCGCCTTCCACACGGGCAACTTCAAGGACTTGTACCAGATACTCGAGAACCACAAGTTCACGAAGGACTCGCACGCCAAGCTGCAGGCGATGTGGCTGGAGGCTCACTACCAGGAGGCCGAGCGACTGAGAGGTCGACCGCTCGGTCCCGTCGACAAGTACCGGGTGCGCAAGAAGTTCCCGCTGCCGAGAACGATCTGGGACGGCGAGCAGAAGACGCACTGCTTCAAGGAGCGCACGCGGAATCTCCTGCGGGAGTGGTACCTGCAGGACCCGTATCCCAACCCCGCGAAAAAGCGGGACTCGCCCAGGCGACGGGACTGACGCCCACGCAGGTGGGAAACTGGTTCAAGAATCGGCGACAACGCGACCGAGCGGCCGCCGCCAAAAACAGGTAAATAACTACCCAACTATGCCAACCATCGGACCAAAACATCCACCGTCCGTCCTGCTGCGTCCTGTGTTTGTTCTGTACCAGGCGTCCTACTACGTCCTACTGCGTCCTATTGCGTCCTACTGCGTCCTATATCTCATTCGTCTGGTTCTGCGCAGAATGGCCTGGATGGCCGACGCTCGCTGAGGATCGTATTGGGCCTGATAAGAGTGCGCAATATACGTATATATTGTTAGTTATTTGATATACATTTTATCTTTTTGTGTGGGAACCCAAAAAAACATAAAAATATATAATAATATATATATATATATATATATATATATATAAAATATATATATATATAATACATACATTATATGTTAATATATATATATAATTATATAATATATATATATATATATATATATATATATATATATATATATAACAGCGTTTTCTGAAACTACAGGAAAACTATTATATATCTATGTTTTTATTTTATACATGCACAATGAATCAAACATTCTAGGAAATAAATATTTGTAATGATACAATACAGTTAAAACATAATACTAAAAACATATTTCAAAAACAAATGTATTGTGCTGCGCATTTACCGCAAGTCTATGCCGTGGTTATCGCTTGCATACAAGAAGAGGTTTTTCGGTGAACAAATTTATTTATCGGTGAACAGCGTTCCTTGCAGTACCGCGCCAGCCAATTTATTAAATTTCTCTCAGCCGTTGTTGACAGAACGTATCGTTTTAATGTGCACTAGACCAGATATAATACGTTTGTTTTTATGTCATTTCATAACAAATATAAAAAAGTGTATGACGAAGTACAATTATTGAATTGTGCAGACATTTTTGCTTCATTTCCCAGAAAAACAAAAAGTAACGATTTTATCTCGCGAGTCTAGTTATGACGTCAAACATAATGCTGTTACTATTGATAATGCCATTTGCTGATACGACAATGTCAGTAATCTATATATTGATAAAAACTAATGGCCAATTACATGTCAGGACGTTATGCAATGTTAGCAGAATCTCGTCGAATCTTGCCAAAACAGAAACGTTACTGTCCACAACAATCCCGTGCACTAGGTTTAAAATATGGTTTTTATTCACGACGTGCGATGCCGTCACATACATGTTCGAAATTACTTTATGTACAATATCACTAACGTGCAAAATAAGTAAAACACATTTATATGGAAATAGTTTAGTTTACATTCTATAAGGAAATATAGTTACAGAGTTTGACTGAATTCATAGAAAATAGTCTCTTTTAGCAGCATCGTTGTTGATAATATTTTATTATGTGGCAATTAGTTCCGTTATTGACAGAACAGTAAGTTATTTTCACAGTGTATAGCTATTCTAGGTTAAATACGGTTTTTTTAAATTTTCTTTTATATATATATATATATATATATATATATATATATATATTATTATATATATAATATAAAATAAGTAGTTCAATCAATTTAAAATATAAAAAAAAAAAAATATATATATATATATACATACATGTGTGTGTGTGTGTGGTGTGTGATTTTGGTATTTTCACCTGTTTCATCTTTCGAACAATATGCTCAATCATACCTATCTGAAACGGCCAACAAACTCGGTATTGAATAATGCTCACCTTAAAATAAACATTACCTACTAAGTGCAAAATGTATATCCATTCTATAGATGGACAATAAAGCTAATATTATAATAATTATTATTATATATATTAAGTTGTTACAGATCGTCGCAACAAACCATGTAGTTACAAATATTTATTTCACATTAAATAAATAAATCAAATCATGTTTACAATAATAATTACACCCAAGATCTCTGCAGGACACAGACATGTACAGGTGTATAAAACATGCTTTAGCAGGAAAATGAAAAAAAAAAAAAAAAAAAATTAAAAAACTTTTTATATATATATATATATATATAATTATAATAAAATTATTTTTATATATATATATATATATATATATATATATATATATATATATATATATGACGTACGTAGTACGTTGTTTTTTGTTTGATTTTTGTTAAAAAATTTTTTAATTTTTATATATATATATATATATATATATATATATATATAATTATAATAATATTTTTTTTATATATATATATATGACATGACACATGTATGACATATTATATATATATATATATATATATATATATATATATATATTATATAAAAACATAAAATAAAAAAATTGGTATGACTTCTATTATAAAATAATGATGTTTTATAATTTGTATAAATACTATATTCAGTCACAACTGCAGTCAAGTGTTGGCTTGAGACAGGTCAACTATTAAATTGTGTCAAACTGCATCACTTTCAAATTTTTAATTTATATATATATATATATATATATATATATATATATATATATATATATATATATATATATATATATATATATATATAAAATAAACCTCAGTGTATTGTTTTAACGACATTATTAATATTGTTCAGCTAAACCTCACTCCATGCCACAGGTAGTTCTGCCACATAACACATATCTATACATCTTCCTTATTTGTAGTGGTTTGAAGTGTATTCTGTTGGCGCTACACTCTGCACAATGTGTTATTTAGTTATTGATTTCCTTTCATTATTACATAATAACGTTTAGCACACTGTAGCTGACGTGGGTAGGTCCCAGTAGAACTCAAGCTATACGTCCAATACGGAATGTTCTGAGCAGTGTTTGATCAGGTAGACCAACTTGTCGAGTCGATGGTCACAGAGCAATCTGGAATCGCTGCGATCATAACGTATATATATCTATAGCGCGTTATTCGGTGATCCCTTAACTAAACCGACACAGCGGGTAGCGATCCAGCTTTAGAAATCATTTAATCAGCTATTTCGTGCGAGTGCATTTCAGTAGCATGCAACTGTCAGAACATTATGCCCTTCAATGGTGCACTCGACGTCGCACAATGGCGTCTAAGTCGATTATAGTGGGCACGGATCTTCGCAAGTCGATCATTTTCCGGGCCGCTACACCCGGCAGTGTCCGACCGGCGGCCTCGCCGGCACAGCGCCCGTGAATCGGCCACAAAGTAGATGGTAGATGGCAATTCGGCTCGAGTGCGTCCTCAGCCATCAATTTGGGCGTCTCACGCGATCCGTTGCAGCGACACTCGCAACCGTCATGTAACGGACAATAGGTGTGGACGTTTCACTTGTTCGCGGATCCGCGTTTAAATTGTTCAAAACGAGCCACTTGTGCTAACGAACGAATAACAAAGCCGCCCCCCGTGAATCGATGACGAATGCTCGACGTCGCGGCCTTTCAGCGAGGCGCGGATCAAATTAAAAGCGAGTTTATTATTCCCGCAACGCGGCGTAACGAGCTTTTGTTGCCGAGTGCTCGCGATGTGTGTCCGCTGTCCTCGCGCTGAGAGACAGCCGCGACGAATCTTGACAAGTGCTTGATTAGATCATCGGGTTTTCTGCAATCAAACTCCGCGCGAATTCAATCAGCTCGCCGGAAAAACGGCAGATTTACATCGGCCCAAGTCACAACTGCTCAAAACGTCGGCTGCGGTCAACAGAGTATCTCGTGGTTTAATGATGGCGCTTCATACGATGATTATATGCAGCCACTGAAGAAAAAGTTATAAAGCGATATTATTTAATTATAATTATTCCTGGCGTCTTGGTCTTATTAAA
>JAODUO010000042.1:17500-20000 GCA_025642075.2 Ridgeia piscesae
ATCAATTTAGTGTTATACATGTGATTTCTTGTGTTTACAATGTTATGTATGTATATATATATATATATATATATATATATATATATATATATATATATATATATATATATATATATATATATATATATATATATGGTGTGGTGTGGATTTAATTAAATATATTGTTTTATGTTATAGTTAATAGTTACTGTTTCTAGACTACTGAGTGCATTCTCCGCTTCTTCGTTTCCTTACTAATAAAAAAAAAGTCACGTCTTTGAGACAGAAGTTGTGAGCAACAACGATTTCCCAGTGGCGACAGGAAGCTTCGTCCTGTTGCCCATACAACAAGTGGCCGGGAGACTCGTCTCTGCCGCAACTATTGATTACTACCGCCCCGCCTACAAGAGGCCAGCCTCCAAGCATAGGCGTCTGTCAATGTTAATGTAGGCCGTATATATGCATATATGCAGGTGTAAAATTATGATTTATGCATAGGACCTACTAATGTGTATTTATTATTTGTATATTCTAAACACATGTAAGTATATATATATATATATATATATATATATATAATATTCATTATTTAGGGAAATAAATACATGGCATTTCAAATATAATTTAATAATAAATAAATAAATATGCATATTAATATCATTGTTACAAGTTCATTACGGGAATGCACAATATGGACACATTTATTTCATTTGCTAAGCATTGCCGACCATTGTTAGGATTGCGTAATTAATTAAATTACTTTGTCCATCGGTTGTTATACCGCTAGAGTACATTGGTATACATACTTCAACTTGTCGTAGTGGTTTAATTAGCGTCAACGCGATGCATTCGTATATCAGCGGTTTCTTCTTCTGCTGTCGCATCGAGTATCAAGGTCTTGATTAGACGCTGTTAATAACATGAAATGCCGACCCGTGTCAGATATGAAACAAACGACTTCCGGTGCGCATTGCACGTAGGGATAAATATAACAATGGTTCGGATGTCGGGCCTGTATTAACGACGTGAAGCCGGATGTTACAGCGATAATAGATGCGTTTTTGTCAATCACGGACTGACGGTAATTGCAGCTTCTGCTGTCCCGTGCTTGGCGACGGAGAGTCGGTCTCCGGTGGAAAGCCTCAAACAAACACAGCCGTTGTCGGCCATATCCGTGATTACGTGTACACGCTCGCCGTACGCACTGTGCACAGCCAGTGATTCACGGACTGATGATTGGTGTAATATTTCTTCCCGCAAACTGTCCGTGTCTATATATATATATATATATATATATATATATATATATATATATATATATATATATAGTATATATATATATATAATATATATATATATATATAAAGGATTATATACATACATTATATATATATATATATATATATATATATATATATATATATATATATATATATATATATATATAATATATGAGTTGCAATTACGGTTACATTAGTTACAAAAGAGAACACGTCAATATATACATTTATAACCATCGAAGAAAAATTTGTCAATCATCGGCAGTCCTTTCCATTAATGTGACTGTTACGTTTCACTGTTCACAATTACGCTTAATAAATGTGGTTTTGTTGCGTTTATTTCCTCCGTAAAGTGCATCTAAAATGTTTCTTTTTATTATTATTAATATTATCATCATCATCGTAGTTATTTTTATTCTTCTTCTTGTTCTTTTTTATTATTACTACTATTACTACTATTACTACTATTACTACTATTACTACAATTACTACAATTACTACAATTACTACTATTACTACTATTACTACTATTACTACTATTACTACTATTACTACTATTACTACTATTACTACTATTACTACTATTACTACTATTACTACTATTACTACTATTATTACAATTACTACAATTACTACAATTACTACATTTACTACATTTACTACTATTTCTACTATTTCTACTATTTCTACTATTACAATTATTACTAGTATTACTAGTATTACTAGTATTACTAGTATTACTAGTATTACTAGTATTACTAGTATTACTAGTATTACTAGTATTACTAACATCCCTAATATTACAAGTATTACTATTATAATTATTAACCACGTTCCTTTTGTTGCAGACTACAGAACTGCCAGGGTGGCCCGCACGGCGTTCTGTCGGGGTCGTCTCCGATGGACGGCAGAACGAAGCTACGAGACGACGACGACGACGATGACGACGATGATGACTCGGACCTTGACGCCGTCGGTCTCGGCGACTCGCCTCATCCTAGTCCGTCGTCGCCGCTCTCTCCGGCCAGCTCACCTCCCAGCTCGGCCGGGCTCGAGCCCAAGTACTGAGACTATCCGCTTTACCGTCAGCAGCCGATGTCCGTCGCGCGCCTGGAGAGCGAGATGGCGACAGAACGAGGCGGAGAGAAGGAGACGGACAGTGTAAAGTGGTCATCGATGTCTCGCAACGGGTTGTTACAATTCCGCTCACATGACAAACGTCAGGACGCCGCAACTTCAGC
>JAODUO010000042.1:25000-47500 GCA_025642075.2 Ridgeia piscesae
ATAGCGTGTATATATATATATATATATATATATATATATATATATATAAAATTTCATTCTTTGGAAAGCGCATTTAAATTATAAACAAGCAGGACAGGCTTTCTCTAGTATTAATTTTATTCGAGTGACATGTATTCCTTCCACCGGTCACGTGCCTGACAGACATGCCGTCAGCGCATGCAGACACCGGCGGTCGATAGGGAGCAATTACGTCCAGTCCCGAGTAAACACTCGCTCCCTGGCTGCCTTCCCGTCCATCTTCCGTTCTGTTGGTTCCCGCAGGCAGTCCGTAACAGTCTCCGGCCCCGCGCTCACATTCCCAAAGCCGCGCGTATTCTTCTTCATCGCGCCTCGCTGCACAGGGCTGTGTGTGTGTGTGTGTGTGTGTGTGTGTGTGTGTGTGGTGCGTGCGTGCGTGCGTGCGTGCGTGCGTGCGTGCGTGCGTGTGTGCGTGTGTGCGTGTGTGCGTGTGTGCGTGTGTGCGTGTGTGGTGTGTGTGCGTGTGTGTGCGTATGTGTGTGTGTGGTGGTGTGTTATGTGTGTGTGTGTGTGTGTGTGTGTGTGTGTGTGTGTGTGTGTGTGTGTGTGTGTGTGTGTGTGTGTGTGTTGTGTTGTGTATGTGTGTATGTGTGTATGTGTGTATGTGTGTATGTGTGTATGTGTGTATGTGTGTATGTATGTATGTATGTATGTATGTATGTGTATGTATGTATGTATGTATGTATGTATGTATGTATGTATGTATGTATGTATGTATGTATGTATGTATGTATGTATGTATGTATGTATGTATGTATGTATGTATGTATGTATGTATGTATGTATGTATGTATGTATGTATGTATGTATGAGTCGTAATTTATCGTGTTGTCTGTTGTTCACTTTCACGAGCTTTGTTTTCCGTCATTCCCCCGGGCATGTCTACGGTACTTCCGGTCCAAGTCGGTTGTTCCATCCAGTAAGTCGTACCACTGCTTTAGTTCCGGGTTCATAATAATAATGATAAAGGAATCAAATGGAGTCGCGTTTGATGCGGGGTCTTGTTGCTGCAATACTTTGTTGCACCTTGAAACGTCATCATTTGAAGAATAATAATTTAGGATTTTGATTTATTCGAAGATTTAGGGTTTTGATTTATTCGAGGATTGTAGTTGTTAGTGATTGATTGAAATCATATATGCACGTAATGTGACTGGGTAAATATATTATAATTGACGATCTTTTGTAGTGCTTTTACCAACTGCATTTGTTGAACAAAATATCTAGTTGTTGTATTGTCAAAAGATTACAAATAAAATGTCAGTAAAGAAAAATAAGAATGTGTCGCTCCCAGCATATGCTGTGATGAATTTGTGTCTCAGTTACTTTCTCTCTCTCTCTCTCTCTCTCTCTCTCTCTCTCTCTCTCTCTCTCTCTCTCTCTCTCTCTCTCTCTCTCTCTCTCTCTCTCTCTCTCTCTCTCTCTCTCTCTCTCTCACACCTCTCTCTCTCTCTCTCTCTCTCTCTCTCTCTCTCTCTCTACTCTCACACACACACACACACACACACACACACACACACACACACACACACACACACACACACACACACACTCCATGGCCTTCTATCCCCTCGCTCTTTCTTTCTCTTTTCCCCCTTTCCTTCTTTCCCTCCTCCCCAACTCTTTCCCCTCTTTTTCCCCTCATTCCTTATCCTTTCGATCGCCTTTCTCCCCTCCCCGTCTCTCCGACACCTCCCTTGGCGCATCTTTAGTGGCCTGTAGCGTCATCCCGCCGCCTGCTGACCTCCTCGTAACGTGACGTGACCGGACAATAGCCATTCGACCGACGGCAGTGTCACTCTGACCGGAAGGTGTAATCTCCCTAAGAACACCGCCGGGAAAGTAATGATGACGATGGGAATATTTACCTAACGTCGGTGGTATTTGTACGCCCGGAGCACCGTCGTGATGGTGACAGTGGCCGTCCGTCACATCTTGCCCGGCCCACACCGCCCCGTGTCCGCAGGGCGAGACACCGTCGAAGCCATTAACATGTGGCGTGCACTCTATGGTGCTGTATATACGGTATCGTTAGTTGATGGAAATTCAAAGTGTAACACGTGAAGGCGGTTGTGTCACAAGGTGTTAAGTGTGCGGTTACATTATTGTCGTGTCGGTGCACTCGACGTCGCTCTAATCGACACACGCCAGTCCGTCGTGTATGTTCGCGGTCACTTCTGTGCACTCGACGTTTCGCCCCGGTCTTGTGGACGGACAACTGAATCATGCAGGTCACGCCTGTGATAGTTACACAAAGAGAGAGAGAGAGAGGGGGGAGAGCGCGAGTGTGTGTGTGTATGTGTGTGTGTGTGCGTGTGCGTGTGCGTGTGCGCGTGCGCGTGCGCGTGCGAGGCGAGGGCGAGGGCGAGGGCGAGGGCGAGGGCGAGGGCGAGGGCGAGGGCGAGGCGGGCGTGGCGGGCGGGCGGGCGGGCGAGGCGTGGCGGGCGGGCGGGCGAGGCGAGGCGAGGGCGGGCGGGCGGGCGGAGGGCGTGGTAACGAAGGGCATATTATATATATATATATATATATATATATATATATATATATATATATATATATATATATATATATATATATATATATATATATATATATATATATAATATATTATATATATAATATATAAATATATATGATATATATATATATATATATATATATATATATATATATTATTATATATATATATATATATATATATATATATGTATTATACACTCTTGCCCCGTTCGTCATTCTCTCTTACTGTTCATTTTTGCATCATCCTCTAATTCCATTATATTGTTACACGTTATCAGATTGTTAAACTCTCTCTAACGAACATTTCACTGTAACGCAGGACAACTGCATGTACAACTACATCTCCACCATAAAACAACAGTACATCATGCATCAGGCAAAGTTACACCGGCAAAGGCGATACTAATGTCACGCCGCGCCGATTAACGACGAGGATCGGCGTCTCATCTCGTGTAGTCGCACCGGCGACCGACGCCGCAGTCAACTCGTCACACGTAGCGGGAGACGTTGACACGACGTTGTGACGACGTCCCGAGTGCTCGACTCTCGTCAGGCGCCGCCTTCAGCACGTCGCTGGTGAGTCGCGACGATATTTTCAATTACCTCCAGTCGTCCTTTCTTAATCCGCAATCTCATTTCGCCGCCAGTCACTTCTCGACGTCCTCGGATTTTCCGTATGACTTGACGGCGGGCGATGTTCATAATTCACGAGGTTAGCGCTAAAGCAGTTTGCGCGAGACAGCGAGAAAGAGACGGCAGTGATCAGTGATACTGGCGGGACGACCGCGCCGAATCTACTGATCTGTAATGGCGTGTCAACTTTCGTTTGTCATTTGTCACCGCGACCACAGTGCCGACACTTTCAAGCGGCACAGGATTTCACGCAGCTTAAAATCGGCGAGATTATACCGTTGGTTTTGGCTACACTGCACATCAAAGGGAAACGAAAGAGGCTGACTGTGGACAGGAAATACGAACAGAAACAAACCATATAACGTACATGTTTAAAAATTAGAACGGAATAATAATAATAATTTATTTATACTAATAATAATAAATATAATGTTAATAATATTGTAGACAAAGAAACGTATTTGTTTCATATTTTATATTTCCCACAATTTACATATTATGACAGAACTACAATCAAAATGCACACGGGGATACGCAAAGGCCATGATAACGGTATTTTACCAAATCTCGACTCTTGGCTGGATCTTTTAAAAAGGATAACACAGGAACGAATTATCCAGGGACTGCTTCAAAATTACTAGACAACGTAGTGCGATAATTTTACCCAACGCTGGAAACAGTTAACAAATCAAACTGTTTTATTACTTTAAAAAATCGACGACCGACGAAATCCGCCCACGGAATTAATTACGGCGGCGTCACAGACGGTGCAGCGACGGCTCGGTGGCGTCGTATCAAACCTACACGGCGGCGCTGCGCGGCGGGCGAAGCGTCATTAGACGGCCGAGAAATCATCACCTCCCGACACCTCACCGCCGACCCGTGTTAAACGCCCGGGACGCTCCATTATCGTCTGGACGGGAGAAAGACCAACCGCACTCCGTTCCCCGCCCAGGCAGTCGCGTGTGCAGTGGAGCGTGGCGCCAGACAATGGACGCCGTAGAGCCGAGAACAGGCCGCGGGTGCTAAAGAGCCCGTCACGTTAGAGGGCGACTCGCTGACAGACGCACCCCTGTATTTAGCGGGATATTCACGATCCGCCGGCTCGCCGGGTCGTTCGTAACAAGGTTACAATTAGTCGCGGGACCGGCCCGGCCATCTGCGAGATCGCGCGCTCGAGTCGTCTCCGAACAGCGCGCGCTCTCCACCGTCTTGGAGGAGTCGCTGGTGACGTCATCTGTCGGTTCTGTGTAATATTTTGTATATGTTAGTACATTATGATCCGTTCGCTGAAGTAAAGTCGTTTTATTGTATTGTATTTCCAACCTTTTTTACGTTATTCATTGATCAATCCAAAACAAACAACACTGAAATAGCTCAGTGTTTTCATTTATCTTTAACGAATTTCCGCGGTATTTATATATAACATATCTTAATCCAGGTAGAGTTAATGTATTAAGCATATTAGCAATGGTCAGTAGTAAGGAATCACCACAGAAAGAGGCGTCACCAATACGGATATTTAAGCTACGTTAATATAAACATCGTCACAAGTGAAACGTAATTAATGGGATTGGTTTGTCTAAAGAAATACGTTTTGATTTTTAGTAATAATGAGATGCAATGAGATCAACTGGCAGTAAGTTGATCTCATTGCATTTACATTACATCAATGTGTCTAGCATTTATTTGCCTTTATTACCGAAAGTATTAGCTAAATAAAAATACTAACAGTTTTTAATATATATATATATATATATATATATATATATATATATATATATATATATATATATATATATATATATATATATACTAAACGAACGGGAACATAATACAATACGTGAACTTGTAGACAACAATTCAGTGATTACGAAATATGTTTCAATTGTCTTTTGTTGATGTTATTTGAAATGTGGTTAATGACAGCTATGTGTTACACAGATAAACTATTGCGAATTGGTCACATCTTTTTTTATTTATTTAACAAAATATTGCTCTGTTTGCTTAAGCTATTGCTCAATGGCAATGACCCAATGACTGGTGAATTTGTCAACATTTCGAACAGAAACAAATGAGCAAAAAAACAGTAAGCGGGTGCTAAATGTATTGATAACACTGTAATACAACGAGCGTTGAGTGTAAATACGTGTGATTTGGAAGAGAAAAAAGTTACACGAGAGAGAGAAAAAGTCCAGCCTTTTAAGATGAATGTTCTGTTGCAATATAGTCACGACAGAACACAATGGTGTGCGTGATAGTTTTAGAGCAATCGTTTTATCTTTAACACAACGCAATACCACTTTTTATCCCACACACTTCACTAATTTTTTATTTCTCATTTTGTGTCGTACATGTGACTCGAGAGCATATCAAATTACCAGTGAATGTGACATATGAATAATGTTTATATACACGGAAACATGGACTGCGCTCTGGCAATAGTAGCCTCGAATAAAATAGATAAGGCAATGGTTTCGTTGTCCATCTGCCATCTGGAGTGTGTAGTTTTAATCTTGTCAAATCTTGATAAATCAATTGAGATTGTCGTCGGAATCACATAAACACGCACGCTGCTTCAATTGCTGGAGTCCATTCGCAATAATTTTTTTGTTATTAGCGTAACGCGTTTTACGATTTAAAGTTTGTTGTTTTATGAATTAACAATGTTTCGTTTTCAATTTGAATATTTCTGTATCGGTTAGATAACAGGTGTGGCTTTTTATATTTCGTTAAGTAACTATCTGGATCAAATACCAGGTATTTTTTTAACTGATTTGCAACACGCAATACATACTTTTTTGTGAAACTGAGTTGCAACACGCAATACATATTTAAATAATTCTAACACCGCTATAGCCTGTGCAACTGACGTAGATTCGCGGAATTGTCATAATACGAAAGTAAGCTACTGAATTGGCAAGGCTGTGTAGCGTCTCATTAATGTTTCGTGAGTGTCTCAAATGTTGATGGATCAAGGTTACCTACCGGAAATCATGAATACGTAGCTGAGTAGTTGATACGAAAGTCTCCGTTTCCGGGAAAAGCGGAAAAAATCTCAACCGTAATGGTAAATTAAGGTCGTTGTATGAGTACAAGATAGTCGACAGAAACGTTTTTACGTGACAGGAAACTGTTTTTATTTTTAAATTAATAAGAATCACTGCGTGTGGGTAATCAGTACTTATAGAGGAACAACGACAAATTTAGACACAAAAGAACACGTAATACAAACTACGAATGTCTTCTACATTGCTACTTTCAAGATCTTCTTCTCCATGGAGGGTGATGTCACTCTTTTTATCTGTATGTGTGTGCGTGTATGCGTGTATGCGTGTATATATATATATACATACAAAAATATATATATATATATATATATATATATATATATATTTACTAAAAAGTTTATAATAATAATATATATATATATATATATATATATATATATATATATACATGGTTTGTGTGTGTGCGTATATATATATGTATATATATATAGACACACAAAAAAATATATATATATATATATATTATATTTTATATTATTACAGTTAGAAATAGTTTTATATATATATATATATATATATATATATATATATATATATATATATATATATATATATATATATATATATATACTAAAAGCCCGAGCATAAGAAATTCTTTTGGTACATCTGTTTAAAAAAATGTATGGAGTGACTATTATACACTACTGGAAACGTGCATTTTGTAATTTGTATTTTTATATGTCGTTAATTTGTGTTGTTTCATTTTATTTTATTTGTCTTATAAGAAATTTGGTTTTTCTCTCATAATATTTCGGTTGTGTCTCGTTAATTAGTTGGTAATTTAGTTAGTTAGTTAATTATGTCGCTACGTGTTAGCAACATAAAGTGTGTATTGAAGGTAATAATTAAGCTGATAACTGTTTTAAGTTTATGTTCGTGTTTACACCATCCAAGTTGGGAATGATATGTATATAAAAATGATACTTTGATGATACATGTTGTCCCAACTGTATATACTTCAGGGTCGCAATATGAATTGTTCCATTGAATTGAGCTTACGAGTATGTTATATAGGTGAAACAGACGGAATCTACAAACTAAAATAATTACATCTCGAGTGTCTCTAAACAAAGACATTCGTTTTATTAGTTTTGTATAATTATTTAAAAAAACCTATTCTAACGACTGCATGCGAGTTGGTGAGATGAAAAGCAATACTTCTAGAACAGCTTTGCTATTGTGAATAATATTTAAACAACCCATTTATAATTAACTATCTAACTCAACAATACACTAAACCGTGTATAATTATCATTACAATATTACCTACATTTTACTAATAATAAAATCTAACATTTTATCTCTGTATATATATATATATATATATATAATATATATAGAAGAGAGAGAGAGAGAGAGAGAGAGAGAGAGAGAGAGAGAGAGAGAGAGAGAGAGAGAGAGAGAGAGAGAGAGAGAGAGAGAGAGAGAGAGAGAGACAAGAGAGAGAGAGAAGAGAGGAGAGAGGGAGAGAAAAGAGAAGAACAGAGAGAGAAAAGACAGAGAGAGAAAGAGAGAGAAGAAGAAGAGAGGAGAGAAAGAGAAGAGAGAGAGAGAGAGAGAGAGAGAGAAAATAAGACCCAGAAGAGAGAGAGAGAGACAGAAGAGAAGAGAAAGAAGAAGAGAGAGAGATTAGACCGAAATACGAGAGAAAGACCAACGACCCAAGAGGCGCAAGTGAGAACAGCGAGAGAGAGAGTATGGGCAGAGAATGGGGATGCACAGATAATATTTACGAGGTCAGTGAGTCCGACTGATGAAATAGAAAACAATAGGAATCTGGTGTTCATTTATGTCCGAAATATGCAATACCATCAAAAAGCACAAGCCAAGAGGAGAAATCGCAGATGTAAAGTACAGGACTTACACTGTATTCAAAGACCATACGAGAAACAATCCATGATCAACAATTTAGCTGCCCAAGAAAGTCGATTGAAGAACTGACCCATATAGTCTAGCGCAAAGACAAATCCTTATCACAACCCAAATAATCGATTAAACATGTTGGTATGAGGAAAGTTCCACGTCAGAATAATTGACATAGAACTGAAATAGCTGGGAAGTAATTATACACCAAAACAAAAAAGATATATTACGAGAATGGACTCCTGTAATGCCAGCCTCTCGCCGACTGCAACCCATAGAGATACCAGAGTTAACAACGTGGGAGGAGGAGGCTCCACTACGAGATATGAAGAATGGAACAGCAACAGGCAACGACTATATTAACATCGAGACATTGAAAGCAGGAGAAGATACCATCTCGAAGACACTGCACTGCACTGCACTGCACTGCACTGCACTGCACTGCACTGCACTGCACTGCACTGCACTGCACTGCACTGCACTGCACTGCACTGCACTGCACTGCACTGCACTGCACTGCACTGCACTGCACTGCATGACCGCACCGCACCGCACTGCACCGACCGCAACTGACCCCGACGACCGGAACTGAACTGACCCGAACTGAACTGAACTGAACTGAACTGACGCACGGAACTGAACTGAACTGAACGGAACGGAACGGAACTGAACTGAACTGAACTGAACTGAACTGAACTGAACTGAACTGAACTGAACTGAACTGAACTGAACTGAACTGAACTGAACTGAACTGAACTGAACTGAACTGAACTGAACTGAACTGAACTGAACTGAACTGAACTGAACTGAACTGAACTGAACTGAACTGAACTGAACTGAACTGCGAACTGAACGACTGAACTGAACTGAACTGAACTGAACTGAACTGAACTGTAACACTGAATGAACTGAATGAACGAACTGAACGAACGATATGATACGTGTTGAATGAATGAACAACTAACATGAACTGAACTGATCTTTCCAAAGTAGCAACCATTAATTTGAACTAGTCCTGTTATAGCTACTTGTTAATTATCTGTAGTTCAGGAAGGGGCAAAAGGAACCGTTAGTTATTTCAGTTTTGATTGAAACGTTTTGACATATGACATAACAATAAATCATGCATACTGTTAGACATTTTTAAACCAAAGTCATCAACAGACATTAATGTGAAGCTAGTTGTAAACTGAATTGGAATGACAGAGATATTTGTCAAAATTAAGAGAGACTTCAACGGATACTTGATCAAATTATCGTGATCAACATAAGCTTGTTCAACATTTAATGTGCCCTGCACTCTCTACAGCTAATTTAATTGTCTTAACAAAAATAATGTCGACGTAAGTTTATGTTATATTAAGCATTATATTTCCCATTTCAAATAACTGATGACCCATTTGTCTGAGAGTAACCACTCGGAAGTAGCTACAACGGGACTGTTCTAATGTTTACCTAATGTCTCCGTTATTCTGGAGAATCATATAGCTATAACGGGAAGTGTCTAGACCACATGGACAACGAAAATCGGCATTCGCCGTGTAGCATAAACCCAGTCGTGGACCCCGCCTTAACCTCCCGAAGTCGCCGACAGCAACGAGCCATTCCCCGCCGCCTCGCGACTGTTCCGTCGCGTAAATCTTTCCGGGCACGTCGTGCTATACAGTTGCACTAGACGCGACTATTAGCCGCGATTAGAGACCGAACCGAATCAGCCGCGTCGCAAGTACGGCGACAAATGAGGCTGTTAGCGTTGGTGGCTGTTTATACAACGTGATTGGCGACGGAGCGGCGTCGTTGATTGCGCCGGATATTAGATTTGCGAGTGGAAACGCGCGTAAGGATCAGCAAAACAAAGCAACACGGCCCGGGCCCGTTGTACGCGCCGGCTCTAGATAACCGAGTGTAAATCGAATCGAATGCGGACTCCATTACCGAAACGTAGTGTCGTGACAGCGGTGTCCATCCACAAGGGGGCGCTGCTGACTACATACGCGTTAGTACCCTATCGACTTTAACGTGATTTTATTGTTATATGCCTTAACCTATCAGCATATTACCTTTTAGATTTTGGAGTTGTTGTGTAATTACATATATTTCCATGATATCCTCTTTGATCGTGAAATGTTCTGCAAATTATCGTTGCCACACCTGTGAAATCTCGCGAGGCTTTGAGCAAATCCCACTTTACTTTCGTTAAATCAGCTTGCCTGTGTTTATACGAGTTGGCTTGAGTTCTGACTAGAAGAGTGAGTCATGCGTTGGCGCCGTGGCTGTGTTTCACTCGACGGCCTCCGTGTAGTTATAATACCAGTGAAAAACTTGCCAGGTAATTGAGATAAATTGCATGAAGCAGAATATGTATTTGATACACATGCACTGACATTAATATTAATGCGATACTACACATCTGTGTGCCAATGATATATAATCCCAAAATGACGTCATTGTATCGATACGATCAATTATTACCCGAAACTGCACCTGAAATATTGGCATCTACTCGCGAATTAAGATCAATTTAGAAATCATTATGCACATAAGAATGATTTACACACAAAAACACTACATTTTTTATTGTGAATCCATTTCCTTTGTTAACATAGGACATATTTACGGGTTTCTGAGTCAAAATATATCATTGCTTGCACAAATTACAGACATCCCTCGTAATTCGATATTTGAAATGCCACTAAGTTATTATTGTTACAATTCTAAATGTTTTAAATCAATACAGCGGTCCCCCGTCCCCCGGGGACACGCGCGGATTACGACCAGATCGTTTTGGATAAACTAATCTCGCCACTCGACGATAAAAGATGTGAACTGGTTACGTTGCCTCGGCTGGCATTAAGTTAATCGCGTCTCATTCAATCGTTGATTATGACATACGTGACGTAACTAGACCGGCTTGAGCCAGAGGCGACACTGGTGGAGAGACGCGACACGCGGTGTGCCGCCTGTCACCGCGTGACGCAGGCTCAGACTGTCGTATAACGTGTCGCAGGCTCAGGCTATCACAACGTGTCGCAGACTGTCGCCTCGCGACCCAGGCTGTTGCAACGTATCACAACGTGTCGCGGGCGGTCGTCTTGTATCGCAGGCTAAAGGCTATTGCAACATATTGCTGTCGCTTCGTGTCGCAGGCTCAGACTGTCGTAACGTATCGCAGGCTGTCATAACATGTCGCGGGCTGTGCCAACGTGTCACAGGCTGTCGCAACGTGTTGCAGGCTGTCGTAATGTGTCACAGGCTTCGTACCGTCTCGGAGGTTGTCGCAACGTGTCGTAGGCAGTCGCGACGTATCACAGGCTGTCGTAACGTATCGCAGGCTGTCATAACATGTCGCGGACTGTCGCAACATGTCACAGGCTGTCGCAACGTGTTGCAGGCTGTCGTAATGTGTTACAGGCTTTCGTACCGTCTCCGAGGTTGTCGCAACGTGTCGTAGGCAGTCGCGACATATCACAGGCTGTCGTAACGTGTCGCATGTTGTCCTAACGTGTCACAGGCTGTCGTAACGTGGCATAGGCTGTCCT
The DNA here is from genome assembly GCA_025642075.2 of Ridgeia piscesae. Taxonomy (NCBI): domain Eukaryota; kingdom Metazoa; phylum Annelida; class Polychaeta; order Sabellida; family Siboglinidae; genus Ridgeia; species Ridgeia piscesae. Next base: position 36,666 of record JAODUO010000042.1, read on the forward strand.
AACGTGTTGCAGGTTGTCGTAACGTATCGCAGGCATTCGTAACGTATCACAGGCTGTCGCAACGTATCACAGACTGTCGCAACGTGTCACAGGGAGGTGTCGCAACGTGATACAGGCTGTCGCAACGTTTTCATGTTGTCTAATTTCTTTGGTCGCTCTGGTGAAGTAATCTAAGACTCAACTGTGCGCGCGCATTGTTCGTGCACATGTGTTTGTATTTATATTAATATTTGCGTTCGTGTGTGAGGCTATGCTAGTTTGTGTGTGCATGTGTGCGCGCATGAGTAATCATGGGTGTGCATGCATTACACACAATCATGAATTCGAATGTTGTGGATACTTATCGAATGTAAGCGACCATATATCATCCTCTCGAGTCAGGGAAAATATAATTATTATCAGGAGGATGTTCTCTGAATTAGTTGTACTCCGCCCACTACAAATCTTGATTTTTTAATTCGAAACACGAAAGAAAAACTATTGAAACGTGAGGTTTTCTGTTGTCTACTATACCGGGTGTTTTCTTTGTTTTCTTTACAATAGTAATATTTCTCACGATAGGCTAACAAAAGTCAGCGAAACATTCAAAATCCGACAAGGCTTAGGTAGACACAATTTGTTGTGCAATCTACTGTTACGATTTTTTTAATAATATGAATAATTTAGGGAAATGAAATTGTGGCTTAAACAAACACACTTGTGAATTTTAATTACGGAAATTCCCACGAATGCAAATCGCGCCCGCCTCGTGGGTCAGCACGACACTTGGTGTTGCGTCCTCCGTGTGACTTGGAGAGCGGTACACAGGTGTGTCTCACATAATGACGTATATTCTTCATTGACACCGAGTAATGCCGTGTCTTGCTAAGAAGCGCTAAGCCAGTGACTGCAGTAATGATACGAGTATAAAGAAGCCCGAGGCTGTAAGCTGAGACGCGGTGTTAGTGCCGTCGGAGTAGTGTCGCCGTCAATGGTACCAACTCAGTCGCAGGTGTGTGTGGGCACACCTCGCATTGATTCGACGCAAATTAACAGCTATATGATGCTTAATTAATTAGTTGCCAATTATCGAGCGTCGTTCGAGACCGTTCGTTTGTATCTCCCGTTCGTGGCGACGTCGCTGAGTTCGTCCTGTTGATTTTCCCCGCCACCGCTCAATTATTTACTTGTTTAATTAAAGTTGTTGTCAGTGGCGATGCATCCGTCGGAGTACTGACGGCTTGATGGCAGACTCAACGGTCGCCTTTGTTGTCTTTATCGAGTGTGGTTCTAGCGCGACTGGACGTCCACTTGGGTCAGTAATACGACAACACGAACAGGGCGCGATGTCAGTAGCTGATCGGAATATTACGGCCGCCGAGGCGTGATGCGGCGCGTAGTAATTTCGCGTCGGCGTCGTACGTGTGTAAACAAACTCAGCGAGTGGTAGTATCCTGTAGCTGCGCTATCGAGTCCTTGCTTTCACAGACGCATGGGTTTATTATAAAGTAACGTGATTATGCAGCGGTCATTCCTGTAAATAGATACGCAGGGGGTCATATTATACAGAGAACACACCACGGAGAAAGACAACGTACTTAAAGTTGTCATCTCAGCGACTGTGTTTACAAGGGTCGCAATTGTACAAATGCTTAATTGCATGGTATGTGGCTCCAGCTAATAGCATTAAATGTAGGGAGTCGTGTCTAATTAGTTCAGTTTCCGTTCTTGGTGCTACAAATATCAAATAAACCCACTTGCTCTCGACACGTTAGTTTCCAATTAAACTGGCGTATACTCCGTGTGTTATTACGCAATACGTCTTCTTGGAATCAAGCAACTTAAAGGTATTTACAAACAAACAGCAGCGAACAATGACAGTTCGATTTACGATCGAAATCGCCAAGATAATAATATTTATTGTTGGTTAAAATGTGACAAATACTTCGCTACAGAAGGGTGAAATTACCTGTGTCCAATTTAATGTATTGCTTTTCGATCTCTCTATATAGTTTAACAAAACAACGTTTATCATCCAGTTAATCGTTGGATCTGATTGCGGAATATACGAAATGTACATCGTGGAGAATGAACGATCAAACTACGAAAAAACTCACCAAATAAAAAACGATCTATAAAAAAATAAAACGAAAGAACGATGGAACGGACGCACAAAAGATCGAACAATTAAAATAGACAGTCAGTAGATGTTAGACGGACGCCGATAATTGCGAGTCTGTTGCGGATGATTGTGATAACGAGGCTAACAAAAACTTGGAGAATGAACGATCAAACTACGAAAAAACTCACCAAATAAAAAACGATCTATAAAAAAATAAAACGAAAGAACGATGGAACGGACGCACAAAAGATCGAACAATTAAAATAGACAGTCAGTAGATGTTAGACGGACGCCGATAATTGCGAGTCTGTTGCGGATGATTGTGATAACGAGGCTAACAAAAACATCGTCGTCAGCAACCCGGACGCTGACGCATTAAGACTGCCGGTTTCTGGCGCGATGTCTCTGGACGCTAAACCAACCCGCGTCTCGCTGTAATTGCGTCACGTAGATGAAATAACTGCATAATTCATTACGTTCATTCATTAGTGTATGTCATCTGCCAGTTTACAATCATATTCGAAGCGTCGTCATGGCAACGGGGAAGGCACATGTCACGAGGGATGCCGGACGCGATGGCGGATGAGACGGAGGTAATGTTGACGGTGAGTCGCATTTAACGAGCGTCCCACGGACTGTGGGAGGATTGCGGTGTCGCACGGCAGCGACAATAGCCCAATCTACCGCCCAGATCGCCGTCGCAAATTTGACAGTCGGAGGATTGGTCTCGTTGGCGGGAGTTGTCCGTAATGGCTGTCCGTCTGGCTGTCACGTCTGGAAACGAAAACCGAGTCTGCCAGCACTTTGACGTCGCGTGTCTTGTCGTAGCGTGTGGATACCGATGAACATTAATGATTGCACTTGAACGCCTTTTGCTTGTTATTTGTTCGAGTCTTGTGGTTCTCGATGATTACAACACGTTTCCAATAATTTTATATATATTTTTTATTTTATTAATTTATTGTTTCCATTGCCAATTTGCCCACCGGTTATGTTATATTGCGAGGTCGAACGGATATTCCACCTACTCGGTCAGACAATAAACCTTTCAGCCTACCGTGATGTCAATCAATCCTCCCAGTATACAGCCAACTGGCCAGTTCGGTCACGTGGTCACAAGACCAGCCAACTGAACTGGGCTGTCTGTCAAATATACCCGAATCGTCATTCTTACAAGGGGATATACGTCACAACCCGGATCCAGTCGAAAAGAGTGACAGCGTTAATTCGATGATAATTTTATCTAAGTCTCTTTTTAGGATTCAAATATGCCAGGCCGTAGCTAACAGTAATCTTAACTACGCTTTCTGACCTCCAAAGCAATCATTTTGAAGGAAAAAACCAGTTTCGTGTACTAAGACATTGATTTCAAGGACAACATCACTTATAACAGAATCAAAAATTCATTTATACCCATGCATAAATTATGGTTTGGCACAATCATTGGAATATGGTCACTATTCGAATTACGTACGGAATAAAATAATCGGAAATAGAATATACTAAAATGCACGTATAGGCAAATTATGTGCTGATATATAACAGTTTCGTGGCGGACTGTGTTGCTATAATATAATCTAAGTGTTGTTAGTGTATGTACGGTCCTACGAACATACCCACGTGCGGACAATTACTAGCCAAATATACATTATAAGGTGACATAGCAACACATGTCACGCTTGTTACAATAAACGTTACAATAAACGATATTGGTGACACATGTAATATTGTAAACTTATACAATTTGTATAGATTGTACCCTGGGCGCGAAAAGCATTATTTATTTTATTTTAATAATGTACATCAATTATTTTATATTATTATTTAGTCTCCTTTTCCATAAAAAATTACAATAAAAGCCAGCCTCAATTAAATTATTATCCTACCAGTTAATAAATTAATAATAATGTGAATTTTTAAATATATATATATTTATATATATATAATATTATATTATATATATATATATATATATATATATATATATATATATATATATAATACATACATTTATATATATATATATATATATATATATATATATAAAATGGAATAAACATTATATAATTATAATAATAATGTATATATTAATATATATATATATATATATATATATATATATATATATATATATAATATCATCTTATAAACAAATTATCATACTCATGAATTATATATTTATATATATATTATATATATATATATATATATATATATATATATATATATATATATATATATATATATATATATATAACGTAGGTGTGTGTTAATTGTGGTAGTGAAGTGGCATACCTTTATTGACAAGTTAGTAACTTCATGAGTATAGTATAATTTGTTTCATAAGATGATGATGATGATGATGATGACGAGACTCACTAACACGGGCGCCGATCGACGCCATGTTCATACTTGACGTTCTCCAGACAAGTGGAGTTCGGTTGCCGGACCACTGACTGTGCCCGACACTGTTGACCGGAAACAACGTATCCTATGTGATATTCACAGGCAGGACACACCGGGAGGGGTGGACAGACACGTTCACACGGACGTACACGTCATACCCCCTCCCCGACAATTATCGCGTTCCTTGCAACGTCATCTCTTACGTCACGCGATATCTCGCCGGCGCCATTAGCTCCTAAAGTTAACTCCCATTTCACGCGCATAATGCGGCACCATTCAAGCCGAAGTTACTCAACAATTATATCCGCGTCCGAGCACTTTTAATGATAAACCAATTAGGCAATCACGGACAGTGGTCAGTCAGCTTTGTGGCCAGGACGTCCTGCTGCGCTCGTCTGGCCCCATCCGGGCAGATCTGACGTACCGCCGACTGGTCAGCGAGTCCGGTAACCGGACACTGTCCGAACGGCCCATTACGCCAAATTAGAGACAGCGGCGATAAAAACGGGCGGCTTTGAACGCGAGTGGTCAAGACAGCCAAGTGAATGTTCGCGCCTGGTTGGAGTGAACGCCAAGATAACGTGTGGCTGAAGCACTTGGTGTGGTCATCAGAAGTGTCCACTGAAGAGCGACTTCTGAGTGATGTCCGATTCCTTTACCCGTATCATCACAGACGTCTCAGAAGTCGAGTGACCGAGTCCCCGGCTTTAGTCGCCGATCGTACGCCGTTGAATAGAAGGCGTTGGATTAGACGACCATTGATACGTAGTTCTGTAATACGTGTCCTGATTGTTATAGTGGAGAATAACGATATCATTTTCCCACGGTCACGGTGCCTTTGATGTACATGCTCAAACGGCCAGCGCACAGAAAGACATATTAAAAGTGCATTTTAAAACGCTATGCAATATCACAAGTAAACCATTTCTAACGCACATATTCACACAAACAAGTCCGTTGTCGCATATTCACGGTAGAGCCATGTCCACGGGGTGTATGTCAGACGATGCTGCAGACATTTCCGGAGGCTACGCGCCGATTGCAAGGCGGCATCTAAAGGTGTCATGTCGCTTAGGTTGAATCCGAAGTGATGACTGCGTGAAACTAAAAAATCGTGCCGTCATAAAGAACTATCTAATCGTTGGATGCTTCTTTTTGTCGGTGTTTTTGTTATTGTCGAAGCCGACTTTTCCATTGTGTCCGTGTTTTTCGTTCACAAGGTCACGAGCGCGGTATTATGCTGGTGGCGGCGGAGGGGGGGGGCATAGTTATGTTTCCGTGGATAATGACAACAGGGTAGAATTTAAAGTTGATTTCAAAGGCGGTTATTTTAAAACAGGTCAGTTGTCATATATATCACCGTATCTAGGCGCACAGCGCTTTATGCTTTACTCTGTGTCAGGACAATGGAACCTCGGATTTTCTGGGAAAATTTCAGCCACGCTGCAATCAATAGGCAACAATAATGTGCCGAGTAAACTGAAGCAACACAGAATGAAACGACCACCCGACGTTTGAGACGGCAGAACTGACTTTCAAGCCAGGTTATTCCAACGGCGAATGCGACGCTTTAGCCACTGTGCCACTGCGCTCCATACATTTTAGTGGATGTTTCTTACGTCATGAGTTCCTTAATAGTATGCTTACGGTGGCGTTCGGATCATCGTGGACATTACCAGCAACACCGGCAGCGAACAACCGCAATCAGCTCGCTATAAATACCGCCGTAAACACACACGGCTACGCGAGGCGACGCCATTATCTCGGATGACGTGAAGACGACAACGCGCACTGATTGCACGTCGTAATAATAGGCCTATTAGCGGACGCCGGTTAATCGTGCGTTGTCTGCGGTCTCAACACAACGATGTCGTGTCAGTGCGTCTCCGGATTAGCGACAGACGGGAAGAACCCCAGGGAGACGGGACAATCAAGGCACGGGAAACGATCGTACAGAACGATTGGTCCAGTTCCGCCTGAATCAGAAATTGCGAGAGCGTGCTGGCGGGCGAGTTTGACTGCCTGGTCTTTGTGATCCATGCGTAGCGTAATACGGCACAGGGATTGGTGACGCACGTAGAGTGGACAGACAGTATACGCTGTTGTCTTGGGTCGTTGTGTCATTGCGAGGGTCAACGATGGTTACTTGCTGCACGGTTACGGTGTCGTCTTGTCAACGAAGAGAGAAACGGGCTCCCTGCGCACGCGACGTGTGTGTCTGCGTGCGTTTGTTCAACAGTCAGTGTACTAGAACTAAAACAACACACGCACGCACAACGAACGAAAGAACGAATGAACCCACACACACGCTTAAACACACGCCCGCGCGCACGCATACACCCTATGCCAGTAATGCCACACGCATCTCCGTAAATAAAATAAATCTCCGTAAACTATACAATATTGTGTGTAACATTTAATAGTATCATATTAAGATTACAAAAAAATATATATATATATATATATATATATATATATATATAATATTATATAATGACATATGAAAACATTAATGCACACATAAAAACACAAAACCACTACTACTCCAAAATCCTCCACATACACACGTCAAAACGCTGCCCCATCCACATATAAAACTACTAAAGCTACCGCATACTACCGCTGCACACCGCTACTACCGCTACATACACAACACCCCCACCACCACCATATATACATACATCAAACATACATACATACATACATACATACATACATACATACATACATACATACAAAACATACATACATACATACATACATACATACATACATACAAAATTGTACATATACATATCCCTGCATCAAAATACATGCATACATCATACATACATACATACATACATACATAAAATACATACATACATACATACATACATACATACATACATACATACATACATACATACATACATACATACATACATACATACATACATACATACATACATACATACATACATACATACATACATACATACATACATACATACATACATACATACATACATACATACATACATACATACAACATACATACATACATACATACAAAATACATACACCATACATACCAAAATACATACACCATCATACACGCATACATACACGCATACATACACGCATACACACACACACACACACACACACACACACATACACAACATACACACATACACACATAAAACAACACACATACACACATACACAAAATACACACATACACACATACAAAATACACACATACACACATACACACATACACACATACATACATTTTACAAAATTTGAAACATGCATACATGCATCATGCATGCATGCATGCATGCATGCATACATGCATACATGCATACATACATACATACATACATACATACATACATACATACATACATACATACATACATACATACATACATACATACATACATACATACATACATACATACATACATATATTGTTAGTTTAAAAAAGAATTACTATACAAATGTAGATATTTATGTTAGCTTAAAAAACGCATAATAAATAGAGGCGCTACTGTTCGTTTTGACATAACGAAGTGATATGGCCTTTTTTGTCAAGAATGTATTCGCGTCCTTCACCTAATGCGTTCTCTACCTACAATTGTTGCTCTAAGCTTACACATAATCCTTAACATTTGTAGAAAAAACTCCCAGTGACAGTTGTACGACTCCGGTTACCCTCATTGTCACGTCATGGGGCGCGCGTGTGTGGTCACAAGCGTAACACAACCCGCACGTCTTGTCACGTCTGTTCGCGTATTTAGCAGCGCCAACTGCGCGCACGCGCACGACCGTTCGGACGCAGCCACGCGTGACGAGACCGGGGACGCCATCTGGCGTGAGGACGTCACACGAGCACTGACTCCCGCCCCGCCAATTAGGCGAGCAATCGGAGCCGGCCGTCGGGTGTCGAGCTTCTGGCCACCGGCCTGGTTACGGGGCTCGTTTGACAGCCGAGAGTTCTGCGGCTGTCAGCGGGCCCGGCGTGTCACGAGCGCTGCCGACGTCGCGTGCAGACGGGTACTGACGACGACCAGGGACATGTCGGTCCTAAACAAAACATGCCAGTAAACTAATGATAAAAACATCACAATTACGGGGTGTTAAAAATTTATGAGGGGAGAGATACGGGGAGGGAGGGAGGGAGGGAGGGAGTGGGGGGGGGGGAGATAATAGGGAAAGGAAATGCGGAGGGAGTGAAGGAGAGAGAAATACGATTTTGATTGTTGCTGATATTGTACACATCCGTGAACGGGGCATTAGTTGATTGTGTTTATATACAGCTATTATTATTATGTATATTATTATTAGTATTATTAAAAGTAGGGATGAGACATACAAGGAGGGTAGAGTTGGAAATCCAAGCATGAGTACACGTCGGATTTTCAAACAGAATGAAGCCGCTTGCGCCCCATTTTTTCCCCAAAAAAAGTTTAAATTTAAAGGAATCCATTACAAAATTTTTTTCCCCATTTTCCCCCAAAAAATAAAAAATTTTTTTAAAAAAATTTAACCTTTGCCCCTTTTTTTAATTAAAATATTTTTTCCCCCTCCTTTTCCCCCTTTTCCAACTTTTAAAAATTCCCCCTTTTCCCCCCCCCCCGTTTTCCCCCTTTTTACCCCGGGTTTTTTTATTTGACCATTTTGTTTTTTAAAATTCCCTGGGTGATTTTAAAATTTAAAACCCCCCCCCGGGTGTCCAGCCCGAACCACCGGGGAAAGCCCAAAAAGGGGGGGGATTTTCAAAGGCGGGGTTTTTTCGGGCCAACCCGGCGCCCCTAGTAAATGGGGTAACCCGGGTTACAACTGCATGGGAGTTTTTTTACGTTTGGGTTTGTTAACAGAGCAAAATTTATAAGAACGATTATGAAGGCGGTCATTCTTTAAAAAAAGGCCCTATATTCGACAAAACGAAAGGGCGCCTTATTTATTAGCGTTTTTTAAGTAAATAAAATCTAATTTTTATGTAATTTTTTTAAAAAAAGTTTTTGTAAATTTTTAATTTTTTAGTTTGTTTTTGTAAATTTTTATTAAAATTTTTTTTGGGGTTTAATTTAAAGGTATCTTTTTTTAAAACTCTGACAGCATTTTAAAATTTTAAAAAAAAAAAGAATTTTTAAATTTTTTTTTTTTTGTTGGGTTTTTGTTTGAAAATTTTTTTTGTTTTTTTAGTTTAAATTTTTTTGTTAAAAAAATTTTTTGGGGGATTTTTTATTAAAAAAAAAATTAATTAAAAAAATTTAAATAAAATTTAAATTTTAAAAAATTTAAAAAAATAAAAGAGAAATTAAGAGAAGATGAAATTTTTGAGTAGTAATGTTGGAAAAATTGATTTTGATGATTTGTAAGAGTAAAAATTGAGATTAGATAAATTTTTAAAAATAAATTTTAAGATTATTAAAAATTACAGCAAACAAAAGATTTAAAAAAATGAATGTAAAGTTTTAAGAAGGTTTTAAGTTTTGATGTTTTGGGAAAGATTTTTAAAAAAAAGTTGTAGAAAATTTTTAATGGGTTTGGGTGTTTGAGTTAAGCGTTTTAAAGGTAAGTTTTTTGAAATTTATTATTATTATTTGTTGCAAAGGGTTTAAAATTTTTAAGGTGTATGGGGAAAATGTGGGGGCCGGGTTTTTTGGGGAAAGGGTTTTCCTAGTCATTTAAAAAAATTTTTTTTTTAAAAATTTTAAAAAAAATTTTAAAATTTAAATTTAAATTTTAAAAATTTTAAATTTAAAAAGGATTGAAATTTGTTACACACAATAGAATTTACGGGGATTTTTTATTTACAGTTGGGGGATTTCTGGGGATGGGGCGGGGGCGTTGGGTTTGCTGTGTTGGGCACGTTTTTTCGCTTGGCGTGCGTGTTTGTTTTAGCTGTAATACGTTTAACAAAGAGCAAAAAACGCCTGCCGGGGGGGGGTTTTTCTTTGTTCAAGAACACCCAAATCAAATAAATTTATAATAAAAGCCCCGCAAAGCAACGTTGTATTCGGGTCCCCCCCGGGTATTCCTACCGGTCACAAAACCCAGCAAAAAGGCCACACCCTCCAATTTTTTTCAGGGGGAACTGGCCAAGTTCGTACGTGTTTTCCCGGGCCATTTTCCCCCCTCCCCGGGGTTTTCCCGTTTTCCTAAGGAACGCACACCGAAACGGGGGAGAGGACAAGCCCTTAACCCCGGGGGTTAAAAGGCCCTTTTTAGATCAAATGCCGGGCGTCTTACGTATCCTAATGGGGTCGCCTCCAGCCTTTTTTAGGGGAATCGGCTAGCTTGTTCCGGCCTTTCTTAAGTCCAATATAACCCA
>JAODUO010000042.1:52500-55000 GCA_025642075.2 Ridgeia piscesae
GCATGCTTTATCACACTGTATAGGTTAATGGGCGAATAACTCCCACCACTTGTCTGGTACATCCAAAAATAGAAAACTATGGCATAATAGAAACATGCGTTGCAAGCAGTACAGAGGAACGTGTTTAATAGAGTAATTACTGTAAACGCAATTGCATTAAAAGGAGGATTTTTTTAAAAAAAAAAAAAAAAAAAATAAAAAAATAATATAAATAAATAATATATAATAATAATTATATATAAAAAAATTAAATACAGCCATCCGTCTGCTGACAACGAGGCCATCGACAGAACTGATCGAGACCGGCGGCCGTCGACGTCAGCAGATACGGCGCCCGAAGACGGCGAGAGTCGACCAGGTATATAACAGGTAGGAGAGTGTACATCTTTGTTCTGGTGGGTCGTCTTGTTCGTGTCGTCGAATTCGGACCTTCGCCTCCCGCCGAGTGACACCGGAAACGTTCTTTCTTGACGGCTGACGGCTGACGTGCTTCACGTGTGCAGTCCGCGCCTAAACTAACACACTTCCCATTGTGAAGGCGCTATTGAAGGCGCTATTTGTTTATGCGCCTTCCCGCTCTTTAGCGCCATTCGTTCGGCGACGGGCGAAGGTAAATACAAGTTATTTTAGCTCGCCTGCGGTCTGGGGCGAATTAAGCCCGTCGCGATCCGATTACGCGTCATTTCGGCTCTATTATCGCCCATTCAGTCGGCAGAAATCATTAAGTACTCGGAGATAGGGACGTGTTTCAATGACGACTCAATTACCGGTCGCAGGCACAATCGGCGCTGCCTCTCCACACCTCGCTCGCTGCCACCGACTCGTCAGCGTGTTGACAGGCTGAAACCAAAACTACATTTGCCGCGCCGGGATAATTAGGCGGCTCTTTCGGGGGCGGCGATCCGGAAAATCTACCCGTGGTCGGGCGGTGGCGTGCCGCCGAGAGAGCGCCCGGTCGACGCGGCTTCAGTTACCCGTTAATACGACCCGACGAACAATGGCTGCTCTGATTTGAGCGCCGGGCAGACGAGGCGGAGAGACGGTAGGGAGACGAGACGCCGGTGTCGTTAGCGCCACACGGACACGCAGTTGACGTGGGGCATTGTCGCAGACAAAGACAACGACGACACCGTTGGTGCCACGGTAAAGGTCTTTGCCCCGCGTCTTGGTGGTCGCTAGACGCAGACAACACACGTCACGTCTCGGCGAAATTACGGCAAAAGTTCATGGCGTTTATTCACGAAGTTATGAACTACGAGTCAACGCTGTTATAACGACTCTGGCTAAATTGCCTACTGAAAACCCGTCGTCGAATTATAGTGGGAATTACTGCCTTGTGTTGTAATATTTTATAAGATGATAATAACGAGTTTTATTATATTGGACGTGCCTAACAAAATTAGAAAAAAATCGGACATTACTAACAAAATATTATCACATGTGAATGTTTTACCAGCTATGATAGACCAATGAAATAAGTTACCAAATAACTTGTAAGTGAAATCAGAAATGATTATGCCATTTTAAGCCACGATGACGTTAACAATGTCAGTATTTATATCTATATGTATTTTGAAAGGCACCACAATAGCGAATCATGATGTGCAAAATTGGATGTTATCTAATTCGATTATTACTTAGACTACTACTATTGTTACTATTTCATAAAGCGACATATAAAGTGTAATATTAGTTGTCTCGGATGACTCGTCTGTAACGTGTCACTCGTGCGAAATTTCAGGCTGATTAACCAGAAATGTTCACCACAAAATTAAGAAGATATTTAAACCACTACTGTAGCGGTTCGTGAACTTGAGTTAGCTGTGTAAGACAAGCACCAACGGGGGGGGGGACGTTTACTGTGAAGAACTTTCTTCTGTCAGTCGCCGCCACCACGTGACGAAAAAGCCGACAAAACCGATACATATACTAAGTAATAAGTACATACACGCTCGTACACAGGCACGCACGCAAACACGCCCGCATGCAGACACGCACGGAAGGACGGACGATATTTATAATCTTTTAAATCTATTAGATTAACACTTGATTCAGTGCGTCCCAGGCGTCCTCGCACGCCAGGGGGCGCTCTGGTCGGGTATGTCATAGCGCAGCTAAATTTCTCTCCCTGTGGGGTTAATTTTAATGTGTTTATATATTTTGAGTGCACGCGAGCGTGTTGTGTGTGCGATATATGGATCACAAAATAAAAACCATGCGTGATAGATAATAAACAAAAAATTGTTCGAAGCACTTAAGTATTTTCATATGTGAGATCGCTCCCAACCTTCCCGCTGATGTTTTGGGTTCCAGGAAGACAGTGTCAGGTGCGGCTGGTGAGATGATGTTCCAGAGACATTCAGATGAACGGAGACCTACGCATAGGTGTATATAATATATGTTCTGAAATATAGAATCATGAGTTTATGTCCATATGTCAAAAAAACGAAATGTGTCTGACGGGTACTCTCTTATTTCTCACGCAGCACTATTGCAGTAC
>JAODUO010000042.1:60000-65000 GCA_025642075.2 Ridgeia piscesae
GTTATTGTTATTGTTATTTTATTATTATTGTTATTTATTGTTATTGTTATTGTTATTATTATTATTATTATATATTATATATTATTATTATTATTATTATTATTATTATTGTTATTGTTATTGTTATTGTTATTGTTATTGTTATTGTTTTATTATTATTATTATTATTATTATTATTATTATTATTATTATTATTATTATTATTATTATTATTATTATTATTATTATTATTATTATTATTATTTTATTATATATTATATGTTATATATATATATAGTATATATTTTTTGTATTGAATGTTTTATATCGGATTATAGTTATGTATGCAGCATGTCCTGTATTGTTATGTTATTAATCGTAATTGTTCCTGTACTGTACTGTCTCTGTCATCCTGTCCTGTTCCATCTGTCATTGTCTGATCTGTCCGTCCTGTCCTGTCTGTCCTTTCCTGTCCATTGTCACTGTCCTGTCCTGTCTGTCTGTCGTCTGTCTTTTTGTCCCTGTCTAAATGTTCGTCGTTCCTGTCTTCCCTGTCCTGTCCTGTTTTTCGTCCGTCGTCCTGTCCGTCCGTCCGTCACGCTGTCCTGTCCCGTCCCGTCCCGTCCCGCCCATCCGTCCCGTCGCCGTCCGTCCTCTGTCCTGTCCTGCCGTCCCGTCCCGTCCCTGTCCTGTCCCTGTCCCTGTCCCTGTCCCTGTCCGTCCTGTCCCGTCCCTGTCCGTCCGTCCCGTCCGTCCCGTCCCGTCCCGTCCCGTCCGTCCGTCCTCCCTGTCCGTCCTGTCCGTCCCGTCCAGTCCAGTCCAGTCCAGTCCAGTCCAGTCCAGTCCGTCCGTCCGTCCAGTCCGTCCGTCCGTCCGTCCGTCCGTCCGTCCGTCCGTCCGTCCGTCCGTCCGTCCGTCCGTCCGTCCGTCCGTCCGTCCGTCCGTCCGTCCTGTCCGTCCGTCCCGTCCGTCCGTCCGTCGCCAGTCCCGTCCCGTCCCGTCCGTCCCGTCCCGTCCCGTCCGTCCGTCCGTCCCGTCCGTCCCGTCCGTCCGTCCCGTCCTCGTCCGTCCGTCCCGTCCGTCCGTCCAGTCCAGTCCAGTCCGGTCCGTCCGTCCGGTCCCGTCTCGGCATCCAGTCAGTCCAGTCAGTCCAGTCCAGTCCAGGTCCCAGTCCAGTCCAGTCCAGTCCAGTCCAGTCGCCAGTCGCGCCTCCAGTCCAGTCCTCGAGTCCTGGTCCGTGGCCTGCGCCTGCCTGGCCTGGCCTGGCCCTGGCCTGGCCTGGCCTGGCCGGCCTGGCCTGGCCTGGCCTGGCCTGGCCTGGCCTGGCCTGGCCTGGCCTGGCCTGGCCTGGCCTGGCCTGGCCTGGCCTGGCCTGGCCTGGCCTGGCCTGGCCTGGCCTGGCCTGGCCTGGCCTGGCCTGGCCTGGCCTGGCCTGGCCTGGCCTGGCCTGGCCTGGCCTGGCTGGCCTGGCCTGGCCTGGCCTGGCCTGGCCTGGCCTGGCCTGGCCTGGCCTGGCCTGGCCTGGCCTGGCCTGGCCTGGCCTGGCCTGGCCTGGCCTGGCCTGGCCTGGCCTGGCCTGGCCTGGCCTGGCCTGGCCTGGCCTGGCCTGGCCTGGCAGTGGGCCTGGCAGTGGCCTGGCAGTGGGCCTGGCAGTGGGCCTGGCAGTGTCTGTGGAGTTCTTGCGGTGGAGAACGAGTTGATTACATTGTTGACTGTCGATCTGGCAGCGAGCGTTCAAATGGCCCACTTCCAGTCTTCGTCGTGCGTGCGCGAAATCCCATCCGCAATGAAAATAAACGCCAAACACTAAGCGCCATATTCCATTACATTCCATTTGGCTCGTAAATACGTCGACGAATGCATTCCGCGGATCGGATGCATAAGTATCGTGTTGACTACTTATCGTTCGCGACAATAAGTCCGGAGTGGTCAGCGCTTGACCACTCCCCGAGTGACCAGCGCGATTATTCACTGCATCTCGTCCGCTCAATGGCCGCCATTTGTAATCCTGCCGTTGTTGATGTTTGCGATATTTACTAATGAATCTCGATTGGTTATTAAGCTATCGGCTTTCCTTCGCATGCCCCTGTTGAGTAGAAGGACGTTTCCTGTTCTAACTCGAACTGAGCAGCAATATGTCCCCACGGCCGTCGTCCCGAGAGAAGGGTCTTGAATACCCCTCACTCAAACATCACTGACGGACTTTCTCGCGTGTAGCTCTAAAGCGGTATGTTCCGTTAGGCGCAATACCTTTGCGATCCAAGGCTATATTGACGCAGTTAATACTGCGACAAAGGATTAACAGAAACGGTAAGAAATTTAGCTACACGACAACATATTATTACACACATTAATACACATAAAATCTGATTTATTTATTTATACGGCGCTATTGTATTTCAATGTTACCTTAATCCATATATTTGTTATTACATCATACATACATACATGTATTTCAACAGTTTTCCGTTGTTACGGTAGACTATCCTGTTTGGCATCTGCTGAATGCACATTTTCCGATCTTCCTATATGTTAGTCACACCAATGACGCCAAGTCGATGCGACGCGACTTCGAGATGACGTTCAAGATTTTTTTCATCGAAATAGGAATACATGAGGCGGAACCATAAAAAGCGACGGCGTCACATGAAGCCGTGCGTGACTGGAATGAACAGCGGGAATCAACTTCAGATTGCTATCATTCAAATTGGCAAGAATTTTGTACATAGTAAAAACTACGCGATATTATCGCCCTGTGTGGACATAGTTGTCCTATTATATGTCAGAAGTTATCGAAAACAATCACAAAATAATTCTAAGAGTCAACCGTTCTGGCGACATCTGCGAGACTTTGTAAACATGGTAAACGCCCAGGTTAAGTCAGACACAACATTATAGGAACACAGAGCGCTATGGTGTATTAATCGGCCATAAAATCAACATTTTAAAATACCGTCAACAATTATTTAGGCAACATAGCGTTCTGAACAGTGCAACTCTCTCTCTCTCTCTCTCTCTCTCTCTCTCTCTCTCTCTCTCTCTCTCTCTCTCTCTCTCTCTCTCTCTCTCTCTCTCTCGTGCATGCATAAATAAATGAGCTTATTGGCAACATAATTTCAAGCACTCCATATTCCACTAAATATAAATTTAAGAATTAATTAATACGTATTCGGTAATCATTAATGATACGTATTCTAATACTAAACATTTGTTTTCTACGAATATATAAGACCAAATAAAGTTTATTATTTCTGTGGAAATCACTGATGTAGGTACTCGGGCCACTTGGTAGCGTATGCAGCAGATTCAATTATTTAAGCCCTATTTTGATCTGGTCCTTAACTTGCTACTAACAATGTCTCGTATTTGTTGATTTTACTTTGAAGTACGTTTACATGAATTTTGTTTCATTTTCCTTAAATCAGTTTCAACTCTCCTATAATTATGTATTCAGAAGATAATCAACTGACAGTGTTATCTTGTATGTGTCTCTACAAAACGTGCTTTTTAATGTGTTTTAGTGTCTTTTACAAATTACCAAAATAATATTTATAATTATAATAATAACAATTACAGTTATCATAAAGAAATGTCTCAGCAGTTCTGGTGAACGTGTTAGGGGCGATTGGTGGGAAATCTTTCACACATTAATTATTGCATGACAGATTGATTATTGCATCATGACAAGGGGTTTTGAATCAAATAGAATAATAAAACTAAAAAAAACCTTAGGATTGTTATTTTACGTAAGTACAAAAACTTTGCTTATTAAAAGTAGATGACATCCTTAAATTACAACAATACAAATAATTGTTTATTACTATCAATATTTTCACCATGATTTACCATTTTATTTACAAAAGGGGAGGATTATGTTTAAATATGAGGTACATAGTCATGATACAGAAGACACACATTAAATATGCACTTATCAAATTAAACATGATTTTTGCAAAGAGATGTCTCAGACATAATTTGCATTTTTTATTGAACAACATTCCTGAAATAGTTAAAGAAAAACTGATCTCGTATAGTACACAAGGATTTGCCAAGTACGTTAAACTGTATTTCATACACAATTATCAAGTAACATGCACTAAACAAAACTGTTATGCATGAATACAAAATGAAGAATAAAAAACCACCTAGCAACTTTATACAGCATAAATATTAAAAACACTGCTTTCAGATACAATAAACATGTAAGCTGCGCACATGGATCTTCATATTATGTGGGTTTTTTTTGTACCTGGAAGAATTTGTTTTAGATGATGAAATGATTTTGTACACCTAATTTCATGAAAGGTGGTTCCTCGTCGGCGACTAATGCGGTCTTCGAGGAGTCTCCTGACCCTACATTGTAATGTTAATTATATACATAATTACCAGGTTTGATGTGATTTTTATATTTGTATTTTTCTGAGTTGCTTGACATGTATATAAATAATGTATGTATATATTCTTTGAAATACTGGTCGAATAAATTCTTCGTGTTTTTCTTCCTCTTCTTTCCTCGTCTAATTAAGCTCACCAAACCATGTCCAAATGGATTATTTACCTGTTAGCGGTTTCGCAACGAGTCAAGGGTCAAATATTGTGTTTTATAAAAACGGCTATACGCTTAAATAACTGACGTGTTTAATAACAGCTAGATAATTGCTCCATAGTATCACCAAAAACAGATATATATTCGATATACATTTAATTGCGAAGTTTATTACAAATAAAACATGTACTTAAACTGTTCATTGGAATTAACGCAATAAACAAAGTAACAACATTTACAAGGACAACCAATCGCAATGTTTGGTATCGTGTAAATTAGTATATATATATAGATATATATATATATTGTCTATTATATGTCAGAAGTTATCGAAAACAATCACAAAATAATTCTAAGAGTCAACCGTTCTGGCGACATCTGCGAGACTTTGTAAACATGGTAAACGCCCAGGTTAAGTCAGACACAACATTATAGGAACACAGAGCGCTATGGTGTATTAATCGGCCATAAAATC
>JAODUO010000042.1:70000-75000 GCA_025642075.2 Ridgeia piscesae
ATGTGTTTTTTATCAACTGAACGCTTTATCCGTTACAGTCGGTCGTCAATGTCATTTTTTCAGGTCAACGCGGTGCTATGACACGGAGATCTACGGCGCCAGTGCCGACCTCTAAGTGCGGTCTACACAGTCTAGTCTATGTGGGCAACTAACTTAAACGAACATTTTGTTGTGCATTCATGTCACACAACATTCATTCGATGTTGTACGATACATTAACTCGAAATAGAAGGCTTTATATGGATATTGTCAATATCCGTTTTAAATGGTAGCGCTATGTGGCTAAGGTTAGTACACTTATAATAATAGTCAAGGTTGTACAGTGTTAGTACACTTAATAGTTAAGGTTGGCGTACTGTTGGCAATATCCCTTTTTATTGGATCTTTGGCCAAGGTTAGCACACAGAATGACGGCGGACATTTCCCACTAGGTTGATAAATCCACTCAAGAATGTGATATAAACCTTTCTATCCTTCCTGTTTTCACACGATATTTTATTATAATATTACAGTAGAACCTCTCATGGAAACCGGTTTTTATTTATCCTGGTCGTATTTCGTATGTTAAATGACCTGCTTTGGACGACCACTTTTCTTCAGATATCGCTGACGGCTCAAGACATTCAACTTACTATACGTTCTGCTGCACTAACATATAATTATAATGTATAAACGTTGACTCAATTTTGCAAAATCCACATTGCGATATCAGAAAAGGCATTACGAATCTTGCGCCATCCGATAAAGAGTTGCTGGCAATACTTTCACACTTCGCAGTGGTCGAGTTGATTACAACCATTGAGATGTGGCGCGCGCTCCACACGAAGTAGTCGAGTGGGCCGTAATGGCCGGGGCGAGTGTTCCCTACTCCAGTCGACGTCGGCTTTGTGATCGGTCATAGTCCCGCTCACACGCTGCAGCCAGCGAGTAGACCCGCATTAGTGTAATGTCAAAGACTGCTAATTGAATTACGGTTGCGAAAATCGCCGCCAAAATATGCCGAACGCCATTATTTTCCTAATGAGTTTGTTTCATCGGTCGGTCGTCTGCTCGACAATGGCGGCGAGTGGTGTAGCGCGCCAAAGCTTTCACTGCCAGTGTGAGTTGGCCGTTGGTTTCTGTGGATGCAGATTTGGCCTTTGATGGTTGTTCGCGATAAATTGATGGCTGTATTGATACAGGCGTGAGAGGGATCATTTGGTTCTGACGCCGAGAAACATCGATGTTGATTCACGCACAGTCAGGTATGGCGGCCTTCAGTTCACCACCAGTCGCAGTGCGGCGCTGCCGCAGGCAGGCCACCTGGCGATTGGTAGATAAACCGATTGGAATCAAAACATTTAGGTGCACCTACGCTGCGGGATATTTACGGGATTTGGTGCAGTTAAGGTTTACCCTATCTACACTAAGGAAGCGAACTGATGTTGGGTCATAAATTGTACCTGCACATTTGACAAGAATATGATTATAATGCCATCTAGCTTGCATGTAATAAGATTGTTGTAACATAAACATATAGATAATATAGCGTTATAATGATGTTGTACACGTAGTAGTTTGGGTTAATATATTTACGGGGTGTGTATAATCACCTTCTTATTTGCATAATATAACATAGCTAATTTTATTGAAATGACAAATATCACTGCGCAACAATTACACACACACACACACGCGCGCGCGCGGCGTACACACATACACACACATACGCACGCACGCACATACACACGCACGCACGCACGCACGCACACACACACACACTAACAAATATATAAAATTATATATATATATATATATATATATATATATATATAATATATATATAATATATATATATATATATATTTATATATATAATATATTACACGTTTACACGTTTACACGTTTACACGTTTACACGTTTATACGTTTATACGTTTATACGTGTATACGTGTATACGTGTATACGTGTATACGTATATACGTATATACGTAACTACGTACGCATACACACGTATACCCGTATCTTATTACTCTCGTGTAAGATAGTTTCCCTTACAGATGCCGCTCAGTCGGTAACATTGTCGCTTCGATATTCAATAATCCTATTGCCGAGTAAAATACGCTATCAGCTTCTCCATCATCGATCTTAGCGGGCATCGTCAGATGCCGCCCCGTCCGCGATTAACTTTGTCTCCGTCCTGCGTCGGCAGACTTCGTTTCGTTAACATCATACAGACATGATCGCATTTCGTTCGTCAAATTCATACTCGAAATATATTTCGTCGATATTTCGGCGCCGCTAACCGGTTTAGCGTCGTATGATTGTGCGTGACCTCTGAGAAATCTCCCGGCCGGCGCTAGTCGGCCGCGGCTCATTACTTATAAGTTAATATTGCCCGACTAATGATATCTTGTCAATATGATCGTTCGCTATCCACATGGGTCGTTATATTCGTTCGCCAGGCTTAGTTCGCAAATTAGGGCCTCGCTTACAGCTCGATGCGTCGTCGCAGATGAACGCGCCGAGTACACAGTCAAGACAAACGTTGGTCTGCATATCACCGAATAAAAATATATATTTATCCAGCTGATGCAATTAGATGGGTATATGTATACCGGTTGAGTGAATTCGACAAGCGTTTTCGTGTTCCCATGTTAATAATTAATCATATTTAGCGCGGCTTAATATCATAGGTCGCATTATCTACGGTGAGAATGTCACACCGCCGAAGGAAACAGACGCGATCAGATGTCGCCGAGTGTGATTACGGGAATGTTTTGAGCGTCATCGCTGTAGGCGATTTTCAGGGTTCTAAATACAGACATCACCGTGTCATATAAACAAGATAACATTTCACGAGGCAAATGTATAGAAAAGACATTACACATTTTATATCGTCTCAGTGGTAACTTTTCGTATATATACATAATACATACATAATATATATATATATATATATATATATATATATATATATATATAATATAATTATAATTATAATTATATTATATATATATATATATATATATATATTATATATATATATATTATTTTGATATATATATATATATATATATATATATATATATATATATACACATACGAATATACTATGGGACGATATAAAATGTGTAATGTCTTTTCTACACCCATATATATATATATATATATATATATATATATATATATATATATATATATATATATATATATTCACATTCCCATTATTATGATTTGTCACACATAATATTTCACACTTATAATTAGCGCATGCTATCGCAGAGTAGTAAACACGAGAGTGTTTATTTTGCGCTTTAAATCGTATTAGTGTTATCTTATTGATGCAGTACTAAAATGTATACGATAAACACGGTGTTGAAAATAGTTGTGGTGTTGGACCTGCGACCTGTCTCTATATAATAATGAAGTTAGCACCCTTGGGGGGCCGGCGATAAAATATATCACTGTCTTCATGTTTACATATCTTTATATACTGCGAAATATCGAAATCCCGCGTGTATGCACACACGTCACTGTGTCAACAGAGCTTTAGATCAACAAAACATCAACATCGCCTCGCTGAACGCGATCGGAAGAATCGTTTCTCGGTCTTTTGTTCCGACACACAAAGACATCGTTCGCACGCACCGTCAGAACATTACCGGGGCATTACTGAATTAACCATTCCAGCGAAACGACACGGGGAGCCGCGTAATCCAGATCAGCTTATTAAATCTGAAATTAATGACATTTAAAAGTCTGTTTAGCGCAAGGGGATTAGCCGAACCCGGATTAGCGGTGCGTTGTTATCATTAGTAAATGGCATAAATGGTCAGCGCGCTTGTTGCGACGTGCGGCGGCGCAGTATTGTCCGTGTGAAGACGCCGATCAATTTCGTATCAATGCGCATCGACTTCTTACTTATGAACCATACGGCCAGGCGATACATCGCCTGTAATTCCCCGCAGTCGGTCTGGGTAACGTCAGGTCGCCGAGACCTTAACTGACGTTGACGCACGAGCGAGGCACGGCGCAACGATCTGTGCCAACTGCGCGGGCGAAGCGACCAAACGCATGCTAATTGTGGTCGAATCGATAATGTGACGGTTTTCAAATAGCGTCTTTCACAACAGTTGCAAAAAGGCCGCGACGGAAATACCTGAAATGGAAACAAGAACATTCCATGGCATAGCAACCGCGGAAGTTAATTTGGGAATTGAAATAAGAAAGACGGTTATGTTATGTCTCACGATCTACTTGGTCTTTTTCGCTCGTTTCTCCGCACAATTATTCGGTCTTTGATTCTTTGAAGGGAATATGTTAAACAAATCCAGAAATAATACAATGTTGCCGGAATTGAAACGCTTTTAAATAAAAGCACACAAATGCATTGTATTCGTTTTATAGATGGCAAGTATTCAATTCCTTAGGATTGGTTGGTAAAAAATAAGGATGCGAACTGTGTATGTGTTGACATTTTGCGGTTTTCTCCTGCGGCAAATAGACAATGTTCTGCTTGAAGCTAAACATATATTTAAAATTTCTAATTTAAGGCGTCTTTAAGAATTATGTTACTAAATCCCAGGTTGAAACGGTGGCGGGGGAGGGGGGGGGTGATTAGTAAAAACAATTCTTAAAGAAACCGGCAAATATTGGAAGTCAGTTGATGCGAACAGTATTAACACCGTCATTTGCAAATACGTTTCGCTTGCTATAAGCTTAGCTTATACCATTTACGGTCTGTTCATTTTGACGAAATGACGACGCATTGAAGCGGTAACTACAAGACAATCACGACTCTCCAGCCCCGGGCAATGTCCGCGTCTCATATCCCTCGCCAATTCCGTCGTAATGAATTCTCATTCTTGCGCCGGGCGGGCGTTAAACACAGCCCGCCGGCCAACGGGACGTAGTTTCCGGGAGCGCTGCGCAAGATAGCATCATCAAAGACGCGGGTTTAATGGCCTGAGGACCTGGACGAAGTAGATCTGTCGTCGGAACTAAAGTAATGTTCCTC
>JAODUO010000042.1:80000-90000 GCA_025642075.2 Ridgeia piscesae
AACCACAACTCCCAGGCTGGGCGATGAACAGCATAGTTTACCGGGCATGCTTAGGGCTAAGTATTTTCGAAAAATTCCTTTCACTGAATACGCGTCACACAGGAACTATTAGTTGGCCTCGTTTTCGATTCATGACGGTGCATATTTGCAGCCTCAACAAACAACACTCGCGTGTGCACTGATATTTCAACAGGTGCCAAGGACAGGTTAAACAGGAATTGTTCGCAAACACGACATCAGGACACACCTATTACATTATTAACACCAATTAGACAACAACAAATAACGACCTTTATAGTCGCTCCGATATATCGCTAACAACGCTTGCACAGAAAACAATTATCTGCCTATTAGCCGGGGGTTTGTATCGGCGACTGTCAGTGAGATAACTAATTGTTTCATTGACGTTTCTCATGTTCCTTCATGCATTTACCGTGGTATGAAGTTAAATGAGTTTATTGTCATGCAACAATAGCATTTTTTCATACTACAATTTCACTATTAATTTCACGTAGTTTTCTTTGTATATGCGTTTACAAAAACACGATACAACGAGTCGTTTGTCTGGATGGTGTGGTTAGACCAAGTACTGTGTTGGCGTCCAGATCACTGGCGCCTACAAGTCGTGGGTGTACGCCAAGTCATCAAGTTGGAACAAACACCCACACATGGGTATTGTTCTTATTGTTGTTGATCCTGAGATAATTGTGACAGAACAACGTATATATTATTCTTTCTTAATTTTTTTTATGTGGCTGTTGTTGCTATTGCCGTTTTTTCTTCAAATGTTGTCGTTGTTGTTATTGGTGATGTGATGATTTTGCTGTTGTTGCTGTTGTTGCTGTTGCTACCGTTGTTTTGAGGTTGTGAGGTTTTTGTTGTTGTTGTTGATATTATTGTTGTTGCTGTATTGTTGTTGTTGTTGTTGTTGTTGTTGTTGCTGCTGCTGCTGCTGCTGCTACAATTGTTATATTTACTTTTTTATGTTGTTGTTGTTGTTGTAAGTATTATTACATTTGTTGTTGCTGCCGTTGTTGCTGTTGCTTCTGCTGTCGTTCTGTCGTTCTGCGACGAATGACGTCGATGCGTCAGTAAAGACGGCTGCTGCGACATAATTTGATTTCGTTTTGTCCATTAACGTCAAACATGATACGAGCCGTGCGCACTCGCGAGTCCATCGCACGAAAACCAATTACACGAACCGTCCGTGTCGTCGTCACTCGGATGGAAATGGCCTTTGTCACACCGATACAGTTAGCTTCGAATCCGTCGGCGTTCAAACGTCGAGGGAATTCTCGACGGGCGCGAATCGTCGCTCTCCGTCTCGCCCGCCACCGTCGACTTGCCACGCTAAATGGACAATTATATTCCGTTAGTCGAATCAGCAGCGCTGGTCGGTAACCGTGTTACGGCGCTCTCGTTTCACGTATCGATCAGTGTTAATAGTCGGCGGGACTAAATGGCGTAGACCCGGCCAGTCTGTCTCCTTGTCTTAGTCTCGCCACGCCACTCGACCGGCCGATGTCGTCGCACCATCGATCGACTGGACGTGGAGACACGGGGCAGTAGACTGACTCGATGTGACATCGACGTGAACGATGGGGCTCGGTCGATGCGATCGTGTCGCTGCCGGGAATAAGACAGTCCGAGTAACCAGAAGGAATATGTATAGTCGGCTCTTGCCGTAAGAACTCTGGATGTAAATAACTTATCTTAAACGCTCCTGCATGATACAAGGAACATGTGTTTAAAAGGAGTATTTCGTATATATATATATATATTATATATATATATATATATATATATATATATATATATATATATATTATATATTATATATGTAACTACAGGAATAACTTTTTAAGCAAACTCTGCATATATAAAAGCATCAGAACCAGATACTAGAGCTTCCAATATATTGGATCGTAAATTATTCTATTTTTGCAAGGCTGCGTGTGGAGTTGGATGATTTGTGGTGAATGAAAGCAGTTGGCAGGTATGCAGAGTATCAGCCCCTTTTGCAAAGTCTGTCACTTTTTGATGTCTCCTCGAAGCTGTGCAATCCCAATGACCCGTTCCCGAGGCAGTGATTGTCCCGAACAAAAATACTGTTGGTCTTTGTTGAAGATAACAATGACGTTAGAACGGAGAGTCAAACCACACGCAATACGACAAATGAACACATCACGGTTTATGTTAACAAACGCGTTCACGGATACTACGGAAAGACATCGCCAAAGCTGCAGCGGCGACTGAAAAAGATAAACCCTTATAGATTGCATCGAGCGTTCGCCTCGCTGCCTCGCGTCAATGACGCCGTCACATCTACGTGGTTGACGTCAAAGCCCCGGAAGAAACTGATAAAGACGAAAGCTTAGACGACGTCGTCTACACGTAAGTCTGTCGGTGTGGAAAGTCTTATTGCAGACTGCGTGCGCGACCCACGAGTTCTCGCGAGCGCCAAGCCACGACAATTGACTAACGCACGCGGTTGCAGATTACTTCCGGTGACTGACGCCTAACGTGTTATCACGAGCGAGGAATAAGAGAGAGCGCGGACGGAGACGGTTAATGCCCCATGTCGGCGTGTCGTCACGCCGCCGTCCGCCTCCCTAAACATATTCATCAGCGGGCGAAGTCGCCGAGGCGCGTAACAGGCGCCATTGTGCGGGCAGAGTAAACTTTTATTGAGCGCAAACGTTACTAACAGCGTACCGACCGGCGCTAAATCATTATCATTTGCGATTATTGTCCGTCGCCCACGGGGACGCCTCGACGCCGGAGCGCTAAACCCTAATCACCGATGAGCGCACGCGCCGCTGAACTGCGCGCGCATTCAGCGGAGTCAGCGCCGCGGAAAAGGCGCGTCGTCACGTTTGTGACGTCATCAAGGTGGCGCGTAAAACACAACGCGCGTGTTGTTTTCGCTGCCCGCATACGGGCGGCGGGGTTACGCGGTGTTGCTCGCTTTGAAATGAAGCTGTAATCGAACCATTACCCGGGGTCAGGTTGTTGAACGTGGTGTGCATACATTTCTGACCGTAGAATAAAATTATATTCTTTTAAATCAGATATTAGGGCTAACTGTGACACTTTCTGCCGACCATACTTTTTTTTAGAAAGTGTTTGATATTGTATCATAATATAGTTCTAGAAAGTGGTTCCTTACTATCGATAATTAAATTCATACAATTCATGATTTACAGACGAATTACATGAGCAATAAAACCATTCGTGTTTGTACGTGAATGTGCTGGTACAGTATTTAAAGTTATCCTCTATATATTTAATAAATGAAACGAACAACTGAATACAGAAAGATGTTGACAATGTTATGCACCTGTAACGTAGAACTTTCAGAATCATTAAACATTTTAAAATGTTATCGTGTGTAAAATAATCGTTGTGGTGATCATATTGAACTAACTGCTTTCGGCATAAATTGTTGTTTAATCATAATAGTATATTTCCCATAATAGTATCCTTTCCACAAAATATAAACAACACATAAAACTAAATAATGATATCTTTCATTGAAATATCTAACAAGAGAGTGGAGGACCTGAAGACAGGTTTAAGAAGAAGCTGGCGACGAGTCAACTAGAGTGGGCTGGACGCTTGGAGTGAGTCGGATGAGAAGAGTCGGCAGTTGCCCGGAGAGTGGAGGGGAATGGTGTGATGGAGACAACCTACAACGGAAGTAGCTCCCTGTTGTGTAAAGTGAAGTATTGTGGGATTGTGAGAAGAGTGGAGAATGAGAGCGGAAGATTAAAAAACATGGACGTACATACGCACAGACACACAGACACACACACGCACACACGCACGCACGCACGCACGCACACGCACACCACGCACGCAGCACGCACGCACGCACACACACACACACACACACACACAATATATAATAACGCGCGCTCGCACACGCACGCGCACGCGCACGCACGCACGCACGACACACACATACACACACAATATGTTTTGTACAGGATAATAAATACGTGTGCGTGGGCGCTATCATTGTAATGTAGGATATGTATAAATCATCTCAAAAATCATCTCAAATACCCCGTTGAAACACGACAAAGTGTGGATTGTTTCCGATATACAGGATAACTAGCAAACGAAATTCTGCAAAATTGGCAGTGACATATGTTGATACACTTGTTTGTCACATATATGCTCTATTTATGCAATCATTCGTTAAGAAAGATATATACAGATTGGTCTGGGACAATAAAAATGCAGCATAATTTCCTCCCTCCGAGAGGCGCCGTGAACAGTCTCAAATAGCTGATTGAACTTATAGATGAAGAGTGTTGATGGTCATATGGTCATCGTTACATCCTTACATACTGTAAGCCTGGTCAAACGAAATCAAGCATGGGGTTTTGTATTGTATTGTATTCATAACACTATGGTATACATACGCTATGGTATACATAACGCTATGGTAATACACTAACGCTATGGTATACATAACGCTATGGTATACATAACGCCATGGTATACATAACGCCATGGTATACATAACGCTATGGTATACATAACGCTATGGTATACATAACGTTATGGTATACATAACGCCATGGTATACATAACGCCATGGTATACATAACGCCATGGTATACATAACGCTATGGTATACATAACGCTATGGTATACATAACGCTATGGTATACATAACGCTATGGTATACATAACGCTATGGTATACATAACGCTATGGTATACATAACGCTATTGTATACATAACGTATTCCGTTAATGTTTGACTGGTCATTGTAAAATGTTTACTATGACCAACCATCATGACTTCATAAATATGTCAATTTAATAAACAAGTGTATCAACATATGTCACTATCCAATCTATTAATACACACCATAACAAATGTTGTTTTAGTTTTCTTATTAAAGCCGACATGTCTGTTCTTCTCTTCCGACTTTAACAGCCAGCGTAGTCATTTGTAACATGCACCTGACAGTCCGCTCTCTTGAACAGGGGGAATGGCACATCCTTGGATATTAAAAGTTACGGCGATATTACCAGCGACCGGTGTTTTAAAACTGAAGTGGACGTGTACTATAGAATCAGCTGCCGGGGTCGTGTCTATAGAATCTGCTCCCGGGGACATGTCTATCGAATTGTGAACAGTTCTACGGACTTACGGACTAAACTAACATAACATAACTCGGCGGCCAGCATATATTCAACATATGTATTAAAATCTGAAGAACATTATATTAAATAATAAATAACATCCGGGAAGAACTATCGTCCATAATGTGTACGTCACATAACTTTATAAACAATGCAATCATTATTGATGCTGGGGCAATTTTGCACAACTGGTACATTCACAGTGTAATGAATTACACTAGTAGAAAAGCGTTATATGCTACCCCGGTTGACGTAACGAATTAACTAACTAACTAACTAACTAACTAACTAACTAACTAACTAACTAACTAACTAACTAACTAACTAACTAACCACCTAACTAACTAACTAACTAACTAATTAACTAACTAACTAACTAACAAACTAACAAACAACTAACAAACAGTGCTCACAAATATTCAGTCGCGATTTCCTTTCTACTCTACGTTGCACATTTTCTTGAAGGTGGCAATGTGGATTCATATTCTACGAAGGGGATCCATATTCCATAATATGAACTCACCGGGTCCAAATTCGATAGGGAAGGCGTACTGTTCAATGGGGTACGTGTTCTATTGGACACCGCTGCTCTCTGTGAATGGAGCGCTGAGCGGTGGTACACGATATCCGATTCCGGTTACGTGACAACTATTTACACGTATCATGTCTGCTGACTAAACACGATCTGTTTACGGGTAATGTCGCCCAGGGTTATCGGAGCAGAAAACTCAGATGTCTTTACAAAGGTCAGCACTTACTTAATAAGTCCTAGTTTTTATAATAAAAAGTCGAATACGTTGCTGTGTCCCGACAAAGGGCGGTGAGGTCTTGCAATGAAATCGTTCAAGGAGACGTGATAAAAAGAAACGTCGACGCAAAAGATCGCTGTGCGGTCTATCCATTCACACGCCGACTAAACTAACTGAGGACGACGGCGACGGCGACGGCGACGGCGACGGCGACGGCGACGGCGACGGCGAGGGCGACGGCGACGGCGACGGCGAGCGCGGCGACGGCGACGGCGACGGCGACGGCGACGGCGACGGCGACGGCGACGACGCGACGGCGACGGCGACGGCGACGGCGACGGCGACGGCGACGGCGACGGCGACGGCGACGGCGACGGCGACGGCGACGGCGACGGCGACGGCGACGGCGACGGCGACGGCGACGGCGACGGCGACGGCGACGGCGACGCGACGACGGCGACGGCGACGGCGACGGCGACGGCGACGGCGACGGCGACGGCGACGGCGACGGCGACGGCGACGGCGACGGCGACGGCGACGGCGACGGCGACGGCGACGGCGACGGCGACGGCGACGGCGACGGCGACGGCGACGGCGACGGCGACGGCGACGGCGACGGCGACGATGATAAACAGATGAATTGGTACTTTATCTATTTATTTTTAGTGATATATTGTCACTTCTTTTGGAAGGATGAGTAACTTCGCCAAATGGGAATATGAAAATCCAAAATAGATGGACTTTAATTTCAGAATGTTGACATCTAGCAAAAACTGCTGGGTTTAATCCTTCTGGAAAATTGGAATTAACACGCTTAATTAAGTAGTTCGGGTTTTACAATTTAACAGCCACCAAAGCGGCCTGCGTGATTCACATCCGGCCGATGACGTCACGATTAAATGCGAACGAACCTATGTAATAATGTATGACGTTGCTTTGTGAAACTGGCCTTGTCGGTTTGAGTTGTGGTTTACAGGACGTGTCGCTGTGCGCGCCTAAACCAGATCTAAGTGCAGATTCGTTCTCTAGTCTTCCTGACACATTGTGGTTTCCCTCGCCGTAATTACGTATAAATGTCGTCAACAATATATCACTGGGCGACTCGACTCGACCGCTTCACAATTCAAAGGCGCCAACTCAACGAAGCATCAACTAACTCCACTGTTCTCGGCAGAAAGCTCCGTAATGGAATTTTACGCGCGCGTTTTAGCGGTGAAATTGCATTAGCGACATAATGGCGGCGCGGCGAACGATAAGCGGGCATCGAACGGGAAAGCACGGCCTCGGTAATGGCGGACGAAAAGCAAACGTCGCGCGGCGTCAATGCGATCTGCTT
The DNA here is from genome assembly GCA_025642075.2 of Ridgeia piscesae. Taxonomy (NCBI): domain Eukaryota; kingdom Metazoa; phylum Annelida; class Polychaeta; order Sabellida; family Siboglinidae; genus Ridgeia; species Ridgeia piscesae. Next base: position 87,248 of record JAODUO010000042.1, read on the forward strand.
CGACGACGTCAAAGCTGCCTTCGCGGCGTCATCGAATTACACTCGCTCTTGTGGACGCCGGCACAAAATCTCATATCTGGCGATGCAATACCGACAACATAAAACGCGAGAGAAAGTGGATTAGCGTCGATGTGAGACGCCGCTTATTGGAAGAGTGCTTCGGTGACTTCGTCGGGTGTGGATCCGTGGCGGGCGCTAACTAGACAGATGGAGTCGCTGAAACCTATCGCCGATACTTACGCAATGCGCGTGTGATGCCTTCAGCCCGTATTAAGACGCCATATAGGGCGGCGCGCCGGCTTTGTTTGCGATCAACACGGATAAATGGACATTTGCGTTGTTCACGCAACAGTGAACCGCCCATTAATAATGTTATCGCAGCGCATTATGCAACGTTCAGGTGGCGTTAAAATGTTACCGACATCGAGTGGCCATAGACGAGCTTACGGTTCGCAGCGCGACGGGGAGCTAAAAGCATTGTAACAACACCGTGTCGGAAATATGTAATGGCAAAACGAGGCTTTCAAATTTCAAATCAGATTCGTTGGTTTCACTCAATATGACTGATCCGCGTGAAGCCGTTCTATAATAGCTAGCTAATAGGTATGAGCGTTTGCGTTGAAAAGTTGAACAAGAGAGGTGCCCCCTTTATAAACATCTTACACCCATACATTTATATATATACTATATATATATATATATATATATATATATATATATATATATATATATATATATATATATATATATATATATATATATATATATATATACCTGGTATATATGTGTATGTGTGTGTATGTTTTATAAATATATATATATATATATATATATATATATATATATTACATATATATATATATATATATATATATATAATATATATATATATATATATATATATATATATATATATATATGTGTTGTGTGTATATATATATATATATATATATATATGTATGTTATAATGAACACACATACACACATACATACTCGCTCCCAATGACATACAAGAATTTGCGAAATGTACGCATTTTCCTTGTTCTGCAGTATAGAATCATACTCCTGTTTCATATTATCTTAACTTGATGTATAAGTGATTATTATACAATCATGGAAACAATAGGCCTCCTTAAAAACATATATCGAATTCCACTTTTGTTTGCAGTTGTGCTGCGTCATTCAAGAACACAATGACGTTACAGGTCGTTAACAACAAAATAATTCATTGTTCAACCTACAATTGTGAGGCACTGACCTATCACTGCGCAAGTCACCCAATTTTTATTTGTAAACAAGTCTTGGTGATTCATGAGTGACGTCACCATTCTGCGCAAAGATCCTTTGATGTGACAACTTGGTTCTACCAGGAAGTTGCGCTGACTGGACCACATTAGTTGCGCATACATCAAGCAGGTGAGTCAAGGGTATGGTCTTGGGTACACATTTACACGAATGGCCTTAAATTTGTGCTATTTTAGTCTTTTTAATTATGTTATTTTCAGCTTCCAGAAATGTATACATAATACAGAGGAAATAAGTTGAGACCAGCTTCCATTGAAAGTGAGCGTGTATCGCAGCCTCACACTAATGCGCGCCTGGTGTTGTCACGTCATATGTACATAACATTATTCTCAAACAAACATAGAGGTACAACGTCTACTCGTTTCGATCACAAAACATGTAATTCCGCATAAATATAAAGCATGTCATCATCATCGTTGTGAAGCCGCTGTGCCCCGTGGTTGGGCGAAGGACTCGGCATGGTATTCCACACCTGCCTATCTTGCGCTACCCTCGGCCAGATGGTGCCCTTCCAGTAGTCGTCTATTTCGACTTCCTCTAGATGACGTAGTCTGCCCAGGGCCACGTCCATCTTCTGAGTTGTTCAATCACATCTGTGACCTCTGCCCTTTCTCTTACCTAGATGTTTGTTTTTTGCCCCAGCATATTATATACAACGAAAACCCTTGCTATAAAAGAATAACCTATGTCATACAACATAAACCACGCCACACAGCATAACACCATGTTACGCTTTATAGATGAAATCTATTCTGAAATCTTGGCGCCAGGCTATATTTGAGTGAAACACCATTTTCTTAATATAACGTAACTATTTATTTAAATTTTAATATTCCCCCCCCCAACAATATGGTCGCATTGCATGCTGAATGATAATATAGATATTCGTGAAGAGATCAAATTTAAGTAACATAACAAAATTTAACATTTGTTAATTAAATCCCCAAAAATGTGGAGGAAGTCTGGGGAAGGAGAATTCAGGCGGCTGCATCCGAGCTGGGTCAAGATGCAAAGCAGGCTGCGGTCAGGGCGAACTGGAGGACACTTGTTTCCGCCTTGTTTCCGCAGTTAAGGATTATGTAAAAGTAGTAATTAAGGTAAACATAGAGCGGCCATCGCCTGGACGGTAATAGACGAACAAACGGAGTATTCATTGTTATAAATTAAATTGGATTTTTTGCGTTAAGTAAAACGTCCCATGCAACCAATGGGCGTTCCTCGGACCAGTCGGCGAACTAGTGGCAAATAAAACATTCAAGGTGTTACTTTTCTTCCGAAGAATCTGAAGATAATTTGAATTTGTTTTTGTTTCACGAAAAACCTAAGCACGAACAGATGCGTCTCGATATAATCACAAATAAACTGGGAATTTCTAAGACATTTAGTTTTCTTTTGAACGCTAGTAGACTAACATCTGAAGGTCTACTGCCTAGGAGAAAGCCTTAGCT
>JAODUO010000042.1:92500-97500 GCA_025642075.2 Ridgeia piscesae
CACACGCACACGCGCACGCGCACGCGCACGCGCACGCGCACGCGCACACACACACATTTCGGCAATGGGTTTAATCATGTTCGTACAGTCTATTTCCATTTGTAATAATACACACGAAATATTGCCTGCTCCTCAAAAATAAACCGGGTATTTAACGATTTACCTAGTCTCCCCCTCCGGCCTACCTGGTTTCACTCGGATCACGCACGATATTTTCATTCCGCTATTACCCAGTCTAGTTTCCCATTGGGGACACCGTTAACATATTTGAATGTTTCTCGGATTTTTTCTTGGATGTTGTGACAATCAGCAATGGTAATATAATATAAATTGAATTTGAGTTAGACTTGGACTACTTTTAAAGGGAGAGGATATTGAATCTACGACACGTGTGCCGTTAGTTTTTGCATTGTCACGTGTTAACATAAGGCTTACCTTGCATGATCTGGTTTAACTTGAAACATGACATAACTCGAAATTAATTGGCCGGTTCTGTGACACGATTATGTACATAAAAAATAATTGTACTTAACTCGATGTAAAACTTACAATTTAAGCGTCGGCCCGTAAACGAAAAGTCCCAAACGGAGATTTGCGGTCGCATCTTTGTTGTCAAACCGGAAGCCAGGGGCACAACCACACAACTGGGCCGCACTTGAAATCTGGTGATTGCAAGGAACGCTACATGCACTCAAATGGACGGAGTAGCTAACCCACTAGTTATATCTAGTAAAATACTCTTGTGGTAACATTTGAATTCGCCCCAACGAAATGATGTTTCAACTGAGCACAGAACAAATACGTAAATGTTACTACGGTTACATAAATATCCAACACTGATCGTAGACGGACATTCGTTCATGTCGCTAAGTGAACTGGAGGAACGTGCAGTAGAAGAATTTACCCGTGGTTCGAGACATCAGTAAACGTTCGATTTAGAGTCAGTTGCTCTACCCACTGTGCTACTGCGCTTCATGCATTGAAAACCGGCGAAGACTGTACGTTATCCTTTATACTATCTACCATTCAATGAGAAGACTCTACGTTATCCATTATACTATCTACCATTCAATGAGAAGACTCTACGTTATCCTTTATACTATCTACCATTCAATGAGAAGACTCTACGTTATCCATTATACTATCTACTATTCGTTGAGAAGACTCTACGTTATCCTTTATACTATCTACCATTCAATGAGAAGACTCTACGTTATCCATTATACTATCTACCATTCAATGAGAAGACTCTACGTTATCCTTTATACTATCTACCATTCAATGAGAAGACTCTACGTTATCCATTATACTATCTACCATTCAATTAGAAGACTCTACGTTATCCTTTATATTATCTACCATTCATTGAGAAGACTGCGTTATCCTAATTTGTACTATCTACCATTCGTTGAGAAGACTGCGTTATCCTTTATACTATCTACCATTCGTTGAGAAGACTGCGTTATCCTAATTTGTACTATCTACCATTCGTTGAGAAGACTGCGTTATCCTTTATACTATCTACCATTCATTGAGAAGACTGTGTTATCCTCATTTGTACTATCGACCATTCGTTGAGAAGACTGCGTTATCCTATATACTATCTACCATTCGTTGAGAAGACTGCGTTATCCTCATTTGTACTATCTACCATTCATTGAGAAGACTGCGTTATCCTCATTTGTACTATCTACCATTCGTTGAGAAGACTGCGTTATCCTATATACTATCTACCATTCGTTGAGAAGACTGCGTTATCCTAATTTGTACTATCGACCATTCGTTGAGAAGACTGCGTTATCCTCATTTGTACTATCTAGCATTCGTTGAGAAGACTGCATTACCCTTTATACTATCCACCATTCGTTGAGAAGACTTTACGTTATCATTTATACTATCTACCATTCGTTGAGAAGTCACTGCGTTATCCTTTATACTATCTACCATTCGTTGAGAAGACTGCGTTATCCTAATTTGTACTATCTACCATTCGTTGAGAAGACTGCGTTATCCTTTATACTATCTACCATTCATTGAGAAGACTGTGTTATCCTCATTTGTACTATCGACCATTCGTTGAGAAGACTGCGTTATCCTATATACTATCTACCATTCGTTGAGAAGACTGCGTTATCCTCATTTGTACTATCTACCATTCATTGAGAAGACTGCGTTATCCTCATTTGTACTATCTACCATTCGTTGAGAAGACTGCGTTATCCTATATACTATCTACCATTCGTTGAGAAGACTGCGTTATCCTAATTTGTACTATCGACCATTCGTTGAGAAGACTGCGTTATCCTCATTTGTACTATCTAGCATTCGTTGAGAAGACTGCATTACCCTTTATACTATCCACCATTCGTTGAGAAGACTTTACGTTATCATTTATACTATCTACCATTCGTTGAGAAGTCACTGCGTTATCCTTTATACTATCTACCATTCGTTGAGAAGACTCTACGTTATTTTTTTTATACTATCTACCATTCGTCTAGAAGATTCTGCGTTATCCTTTATACTATCTACCATTCGTTGAGAAGACTCTACGTTATTCTTTATACTATCTACCATTCGTCTAGAAGATTCTGCGTTATCCTTTATGCTATCTGCCATTCGCCGAGAAGACTGGGTTATCCTTTATACTATCTACCATTCGTTGAGAAGACACTACGTTATCCTTTATACTATCTACCATTCGATGAGAAGATTCTACGTTATCTGTTATACTATCTACCGTTCGTTAAGAAGACTCTACGTTATCCTTTATACTATATACCATTCGTCGAGAAAACTCTACGTTATCATTTATACTATCTACCATTCGTTGAGAAGACTGCGTTATCCTTTATGCTATCTACCATTCGTTGAGAAGATGATTCCGGGTAAACGAATAGATAAAGTTAATTTAGCTTTTTTCACGCAGATATTGTTATTGGCGAGGATGTCTAACTTACGTATCAGAAGCGTGTATTCGGTTGTATTTAATAATAGATATATTATATCAATTTCCTCCGTGATTAATTTGGCATGCGATACCCTCGTTCAGCATATAGTGCACGTTCTTCGTAAGCGGGGAACTTGTCTTCGGTGTCGTGGTCCTTGAAATAAGATTTTAGTGCCCGTAGATTGTGTTGTCTAAACTAAAAAATCGACCCGCCCATATGCGACGCCGTATTGACTACTCATAGCCGCAGAAATATTGTTTAGTGGTTTTTAACAATTGAATTTGCACAAAACGTGTCCAACTAATCAGTGAACACTTGATGCATTACACATGAAAGCACATACACATGTATGCACGCACGTACGTACGGACATACATATTACAGAACGTTCCCTCAACAAAACACCAGAATGTAACGTTTTGAACATTTACTCTGCAATACCCCGTCCAAGATTGGTCGATTAAACTTTATTTTAGTTAACTTTATAATGTATTTTATTTTATATAGCGCCACATACATAATTATTCGTGGCGCTTCTAAACATACTAAAATAAAAAATAAAAACATATTGGATACAATATTAATAATGCTAATAGTAAAATAAATATATATAAAAGGTGTTTAAATATAAATAACTAAATACAATATTAAGTAATGTAGCATTTTTAAATAAACAAGAAAATAAACCGATATATTGTCTATTTGTCATAAGACTTACATAATAATAAGCAAGCTCTTTATTGTTTTCATGAAACAACCAAGATATACCTACTTACGGCTTGACAGAAAATGTGTATTTTATTTTGGTACTAAGGATTTAAATGCGAGTTATTTGTCTCATAATTCCGATTTACTTTCAACCTGCCAAGATTGCTTTGAAATAAAGTTCGAAACTAAGATTATTCTGTAGTTTAGGTTCAAACACTAGCTTAGTGAAATAATAACTCGCCGTATGTCCAATTAAACATTCTCAAAGGCGTCACAGCGAAATAAAATAGGTCAAGGAATTTATACTTATTATTATACTTATACTTCAAAGGTCGTACGACACAGATATGTATTTTCACTCCCTTGAACGCAGTGATGATTTTTTTACAGGGATGTTTTTAATAACTTTCCCCGGCACACATAAATGCGACATTGTTGAAGAGGTTTAAAAAATTCCATGGTTTAAAAAATTGTTTTCTACTATGAAAAAATGCAATTATGATAACAAGAATAACACTCGCAGAAAAAGCGTTCAATAGTATTGGAGAAAATGCCATCAAGTCGGGAGTATATATTTGAACTGAACTGTAAGGCGTGGTTTTCTGTTTCGTCCCGTTTACCCAGCCAGCTATGGGGAAGAAGTACTTCGGTTTCAAAGTTCGACTTCCTTCTATGTTTCAGTTTCTTCCGGTTGTTTTCTTCGGACAAACGAGTTCTGGCATTTCACGTTCACTTAGGGGCAGAGGAAACGAAATTACGGTAAGTCAGACACCAAAGGGTATCGTAGCAATAAAACGAAACTAAAAATGCGGTAAGAAGAAAATCTATGAAAATTCCTTGACAATCTGTGAAAGACAACTTTCAACTGTCGAGGGCAAACTGAAGTTTACGTGCAACGGATACGTGTGTTATATCACGCTTCTCTGTAGTTAAGTGTGAGATAGGTATAATGCCGTTTACTTCTATTTAATGAAGCATAATATAATTACATAGTAAATATTCCACTTGCAAAGGGACCGCTTTATTCATTAGTGCGAAACAATAATGCATCTGTTCATGAAACGTTTGCCGCTATTCAGTTGTAACTATATTTGCCAAGACATGTCAGTGTGCGTTTACACACGGATATCGCAACACAATCGGGAAAAACTGCCGTGGCGTCAGCACGGCGAGACGATGTATCGTTGTGGGTGACGTCGAGACACTGACACGTGTCTAGTCTCTACCCTCGGTGTACAGTAGGTTGTGTCATAAATAACGTGTGATGCATACACACCACCAGGGGCCGCCACTGTACGGCGATGACGATGATGTCGACTGTAGATATTGACACCGACAACC